>SJYQ01096339.1:427787-460206 GCA_006410935.1 Redunca redunca | reverse complement strand
TTACTGAAAGCAGAAATTGCTGGAGTTCATACTGTTAGAAACCCTTAAGTGATAATGTTGACAAATTGCTGGAGGTTGAGAGTAGAATCAGAAAACTCTGGAGGCCTTAATCTTAGTGAGAATCTAATATTTTCATACACATAGCTCAGGGAAACCCATCAGATACTCATGGCGGAAAGTCAAGAAAAATCCTCTCTTGGATCTGATAGGAGGAAGAGAAAGTAACCATTTTAAAGTATTCTTCAGAATAAAAACAGGCTTTCACAAAATCTCATTCTACTTAGGGGGAGGAGTATTTAGCTAACTCCAACAACTAAAATACTAAGAATTAATCATAACCTTATAATTTCATCCTCTTACTTCCTCCAACCTGTACATATCTCTCATCACAACATTAGCAGGATTCTAGTCTAATGCCAGTAGATTCAGTTCAGTTCAGTTCAGTCGCTCAGTTGTGTCCAACTCTTTGCGCTCCCATGGACTGCTTCCATGTCCATCACCAACTCCGGGAGCTTACTCAAACTCATGTCTATTGAGTTGGCGATGCCATCCAACTATCTCATCCTCTGTTGTCCCCTTCTCCTCCTGCCTTCAATCTTTCCCAGCATCAGGGTCCTTTCAAATGAGTCAGTTCTTCACATCAGGTGGCCAAACTATTGGAGTTTCTGCATCAATCCTTCCAGTGAATATTCAGGGCTGATTTCCTTTAGGATGGACTGGTTGGATCTCCTTGCTGTCCAAGGGACTCTCAAGAGTCTTCTCCAACACTACAGTTCAGAAACATCAATTCTTCAGTGCTCAGCTTTCTTTATAAGTCCAACTCTCACATCCATACATGACGACTGGAAAAACCAGTAGATTATAGTTGAACAATCTGCAAGGCGTAACAACTACTGTCTCTCATAAAACACTAGAAAATTTGAAGCATCTTCATCCAAAGTTACTGCAAACATTGTAAAAGCTCAACTTCTAGTTAGATTAACATAAAAACTTATACCTTAGGCCTTTTACCTCAGTTTCTGTTACTGAGACATCATGCCAGGCTTTCATCAAAAAATTATTGGCCATATCAAAAGCCAGGAGAAAGCCAAAGACAAATAGAAAATCTTGAAATAATTCAGATGAATTAAGATCTTTTATGTTGTATATCAGATCCAGTTTTGACAAATAAAGAAAAACTAGAAAGTAAATTCTACCTTAATTATTGAATATGTGTTCCAAATTTTTAGTATTTTTTCTACCCAAATTTTCATCTTTTACAATCTAGTTTAAGAGGTACATGGAGACACATTTTAGTAAGAATGCACAACACATTTATAGAGTACTTCAGTACACTACAAAAAAATATAAGGAGGTTATTTGAATGATTGTGCTATGATATAATAAAGATCATCAGAAACTTCTAATCACAGTCAGATGTCCAAATTCAAGGAGTCCTGTTCTCTGAGTGAAACACAATAGAAAGGTGACCAGCTTTCAGCTGCAACAGAAAGTCATTGAAGAATTGAGGTCAGAGAGATGATAGGGTTCACTTTGCTCTTACAAGGTATTCTCAAAGGAATTTGTATTTGTCCTTTCCAAGGGCAGCATAGAGAAGTTTATGGGATTAAAAAATTGTCCCATAAGAAAAGAATTTCTCAAAATAAACATTTAATATCCACAGAAATTCAAGAGAAGCCTTTCATTATAACTCCGAACACCATTGTTGATTCTATACCTTATGCATGAATATTCATAAAGCCAGCAGCATTTTATTCAAGTAAATCTAAAAGCAAATGTAATTACGCTTAAAGTTAGTTAAATGTTATTAACAATACCAGACACAAACTTTTATAAATGTATTCTTTTAAAATTAAAAAAGGCCCTACAACTCAATCAAGGCTTCTGTACCTCTTAAAAACACCAGTAACTATTTTATTTTGTTGTGTGTTAATGAGAAGGACTAAGAAACAGAAATAAAGTCAGGACTCATTTGCTGAGAAGAGTCAAAGATAAAAGTTATCTTTCAAAGGCTTCCTGACACTTTCCCACAAAAGGAAAAAAAGAGCTTCAGATCTTGTTTTCAAGGAATCCTAATATGTTAATTACAGTCATTAAGGATGATAAAACTTAAAATCTCACACTTTGTCAGAGCTGAAAGCCAGTGAAACAAAAATCTATCAGTTACTGATTTGGCCTTAAAACATACTGTATTCTAAATGCAAAATAATAACATTATAGATGCTTGCAAAATTTCCATTATTACTAAATATTAATAATAAATTCTTGGCTTTCCTGGTGGCTCAGAGGTAAAGAATCTTCCTGCCAATATAGGAATTGCAGGTTCAAAGTTTTGATCTCTGGGCAAGGAAGAAACCCTGAAGTGGAAAATGGCAACCCACTCCAATTTTTTTGCCGGGAAAGGAGCTTGGTGGGCTACAGTTCATGGACTCACAAAATGTTGGACATGACTTGGAGACTAAAAACAACAACAACAAATTCTTGGGTTTTTTTCCCTTTTTAAAGTAAAAACTAATGAATTGTTTGTTTTTTTTTTTTTTAGATTTAATATAGGGTACATGCACCACCCTTATGGCAGAAAGTGAAGAAGAACTAAAGAGCCTCTTGACGAAAGTGAAACAGGAGAGTGAAAAAGTTGGCTTAAAGCTCAACATTCAGAAAACTAACATCATGGCATCTGGTCCCATCACTTCATGGGAAATAGATGGGGAAACAGTGGAAACAGTGGCTAACTTTATTTTTCTGGGCTCCAAAATCACTCTAGATGGTGATTGCAGCCATGAAATTAAAAGATGCTTATTCCTTGGAAGGAAAGTTATGACCAACCTAGACAGCATATTGAAAAGCAGAGACATTACATTGTCAACAAAGGTCCGTCTAGTCAAAGCTATGGTTTTTCCAGTGGTCATGTATGGATGTGAGAATTGGACTATAAAGAAAGCTGAGCACCAGAGAATTGATGCTTTTGAACTGTGGTGTTGGAGAAGACTCTTGAGAGTTCCTTGGACTGCAAGAAGATCCAACCAGTCCATCCTGAAGGAAATCAGTCCTGAATATTCATTGGAAGGACTGATGCTGAAGCTGAAACTCCAATAGTTTGGCCACCTGATGCGAAGAGCTGACTCATTTGAAAAGACCCTGATGCTGGGAAAGATTGAGTGCAGGAGGAGAAGGGGACGACAGAGGATGAGATGGTTGTATGGCATCACTGACTCAATGGACATGGGTTTGGGTGGACTCCAGGTGTTGGGAGGCCTGGTGTGCTGCGGTTCATGGGGTCGTAAAGAGTTGGACACGACTGTTGACTGAACTGAACTGAACACACCTTTCTTGTTAGTGTTAAAGAGATTTCAATATATTAAAATTTTACATTTTTAAATTTTTTGTTTACTTTGTTTTTAAAATTTATTTATTTTTAATTGAAGGATAATTGTTTTACAGTATTGTGTTGCTTTCTGCCAAACAATTAACATTTCAAAATTTTTACAGTTTTACTACTGGCATCAGTCAGCTTTCAATTAGAGAAGCCTCTTAACCTTAGCAGCTGACATTGTTAAAACTTTCTCAGTCCTGTTTTCTCTTTCTTGGTCGATCATATTTCACATCAACCATGTAGTTATTTAGGTTCAAGATAAAGCAACATAAGTAGCAGTGATGAGTGGCATGCCTATGTTTGACCATCAGAAGCTCTCCATGAAAGCTCTTTCTCTTTCTCCACTTAATCTATCAGATGCAATGAAAGACTCAGAGCAGATTTCTAGAGGATGATGGAGGTATATTGAAAATGCCAGGATTGTTGAGTCATTGCTTAGTGGAAAACTGTCCAGAGAGACACATGACCTCATTGGACTGTTGTGTGAATGAAAGGAAAAAAAAAATTGTTATATTGCACCCCTGAAATTTTGGAATTAGCTATTTACTTAAGTTCATAAAACCAAGCACGCATTTTCTGATCAGTTAATTTATTGACATACTACTGTCAAAATAAGAAGTAATCCTCATTCGGTCACTAGCCATGTGGTAACATGCAAGTCACCTAACTTTGAGTTTTAGAAATTGGGCAACAGAGCTGTACGTGGCCAAGAGAGGTGGGGGCCTTTTAACTCCTATGATGCCTGATTACTTTTCAGTGGAAAAGTCTCTAATCCTGGGAAAGATTGAGGGCAGAAAGAGAAGAGGGCATCAGAGGATGAGATGTCTGGATGGCATCACCAATGCAATGAAGATGAACTTGGACAAACTCTGGGAGATGGTGAGGGACAGGGAGGCCTGGCAAGCTGCAGTCCATGAGTCACAAAGAGTCAGACACAATTGGGAGACTGAACAACAATGCCTGATTACTGAGTCTAAGATATGAGATTCTACATTTTGTTGTTTATAGTAACACAAATTTTAGAAAGGATTATGACAGTTATTAGGGAAAGAATAATATATTATCTCTATTATTAAGTTACTAAATCATGAAATAAATATAAAGTAAAATATTAAGATGTTAAATGTGTCCATAAGACATTACCTTCAATGTGGATTTTAAAGATAGCAAGTCCCTCATGGGTACAACAATAAGAGAAGACAAGGATGTGGGAGGTTTGCATGAGTTATGACTGACAGGATAGGTGGGTAGAGGATGTGAGGAGCAGAAAGAGAAACCACATTCATAAAGAAATATAGCACATTCAGAATTCAGGAACCACTGTTTTCTAAAAAAATTCTGTTCATTGCTCTCCTACATAGGTTGAGAACTAAACCACAAAGACAATTTTAGTCCTTTCAGTTTTAACAGATGAAAATCCAAAAGAGGTTTTGAAAACTATATGATTTAGTTCTGTATTTTATAAATCAGATTGTATAGTTAAACTATCTTTTATTTTAGGCATAGGCAGACTATGTCCTGATTCCAACCCACCACCTGTTTTTGTACAGCCTGCAACCTGACAATGATTTTTACATTTTTGAATCATTGAAAAACAAAGAAAAATAATTCATGACACATGAAACTCATCTGAAAAGCAAATGTCAGTATTCAAAAATGAGGTTTTATTGAAAACAACCACACTCATTCTTTTATGTACTTTTTGTGGCTGCTTTTGTGATACAGTAGAATGGAGTAGAGTATACCATTGCTACTCCAGGAGTTGGTGATGGACAGGGAGGCCTGGTGTGCTGCGATTCATGGGGTCGCAAAGAGTCAGACATGACTGAGCGACTGAACTGATAGACATGGTAAGGCCTGCAATACTCAGCATTTCTAGCCTTTTGTAGAATGAGTTAATCAATTCTTTCTCTTCCTATAATACTTTGTTAATTTAAAAAATAGGATAGATAATATGAAAAATTATCTGCAATGATACTCACAGATAACTGCACATTTTAAGAAATCTGTGTTTTCCTCTTTTCTTGTCTTCTCTCAGATAGAACTCTGAAGTCAGACAGACATCACTTTGAATCTGGGATCCTTCATCTGCTAACACCTTGAACTTATACAAGGCATTTAACTGATATTGAGTTCCTTTTCTCTCTATTAAAATGTAGGCAATTCTTCACAGAGTTGTAAGGATTAAATGACATGACATCTGTTTGGGGCTTTCATGTATATTATATATATATTATATATATATGTATGAAATTAGTTACTGAGTTGTGTCTGATTCTTTGCAACCCCATGGACTGTACCCCACCAGGCTCCTCTGTCCATGGGATTCTCCAGGCAAGAATACTGGAGTGGGTAGTCGTTCCTTTCTCCAGATGATCTTCCTAACTTGGGTATGGAACCCAGGTCTCCTGCATTACAGGCAGATTCTTTACCACTACAGCCACCTGGGGTGTGTGTGTGTGTGTGTGTGTGTGTTAATATTTTTATCATTTGGCTGTAAGAAATAAATATGTATTGTATTTTATTTCTTTTTACTTTATTTTACTTTACAATACTGTATTGGTTTTGCCATACATTGACATGAATCCACCATGGGTGTACATGCATTCCCAAACATGAACCCCCCACTCCCACCTCCCTCTCCATAACATCTCTGGGTCATCCCCGTGCACCAGCCCCAAGCATCCTGTATCCTGCATTGGACATAGACTGGTGATTCATTCTTACATGATAGTATACATGTTTCAATGCCATTCTCCCAAATCATCCCACCCTCTCCCTTTCCCTCTGAGTCCAAAAGTCCACTTTACACATCTGTGTCTCTTTTGCTGTCTCACATACAGGGTCATCATTACCATCTTTCTAAATTCCATATATATGTGTTAGTATACTGTATTGGTGTTTTTCTTTCTGGCTTACTTCACTCTGTATAATCGGCTCCAGTTTCATCCATCTCATTAGGACTGATTCAAATGTATTCTTTTTAATGGCTGAGTAATACTCCATCATGTATATGTACCACAGCTTTCGAGAAAAATAAACAACCCAATCAAAAAATGGGCCAAAGAACCAAATATGTATTTTAATCTGAAATTCAAAACATTGTTTTTGGTTTTGTTTAATCAACTACTTCGGAGAAGGCAATGGCACCTCACTCCAGTACTCTTGCCTGGAAAATCCCATGGATGGAGGAGCCTGGAAGGCTGCAGTCCATGGGATTGCTGAGGGTCGGACACAACTGAAAGACTTCACTTTCACTTTTTGCTTTCATGCATTGGAGAAAGAAATGGTAACCCACTCCAGTGTTCTTGCCTAGAGAATCTCAGGGATGGGGGAGCCTGGTGGGCTGCCATCTATGGGGTCGCACAGAGTTGGACACGACTGAAGTGACTTAGCAATCCACTGCTTATAAAATTCAGGAGCTTATGTAATTAATTTTTCTTTTTGTCATGGATTAAAATCAGAATATTGTACATAATTTTCTTAAGGACAGAGTGCTATGATACAAATCTAATAAAGTTGCTGAAAAAGGTGTTCTGTTCCTAGATTATTTCAGAGGTACATACAAAACTTCTCTGGCTTATATCAGGCAGCGCTTACTTTAAGAAATGAAGCTAAGTATCCATTCCTGCATTATTACATTAGCATTCTATTACACTGATAAGACTTTGAATATAATATGGATTTGCTTAGTGCGAATCTGTGAAGTTTTATTTCAGATTTTCACAATAACTTAATCACTTTTAGTTGTATAAGTTTGTTACTTATGCAGATTATTTTATTAAAAATATATTGAACAGTTATTATACAGTTATATATGCATAACTATACGCAATCATTCAAATATTAAGATAGTATATACTTAATCAATAGATACCCCAACTCAAATTACAATTTTAAATCACCATGAACTACTAAAACTAAGAATGCAGCAAATTATATATCTGTTTCTACTTTACTACGCCTAACATCCATCCTAAATTCAATAAATTTACTTAATTACTTTAGACATTTACTTTTAATTAGTCCATACCAGGAAACAAGTTAGGGTTTGAGTTTAAAGTAGCTGGTAATACTAATTAAATTTCTGTTCATATTTTTTTGCTTATTATACACCTTAAAAGATTCATTAAAGGCCTACTAGTAATAATAAGAGACATTTAAAGCAGGGTCAGTGAAGATAGAATACAAGCCTAAAGTTAGCAATTTAATTTTGGTTACAGAGGAAAAGTTGGAATAGAGAAGTACTTAAAAGATAACAGTAGAATTTAGTTGTGATTATTTATGAGTGATAAATAAAGTATCTAATTATGATAGCTAAGTATGATATCTAAGAGCTTAACTTGAGTGTAATCTAGTAAGTAGTTTGTCACCTTTAAAGGTGGAAGGTCAAGGAAGTCAAGAAATTGTTGGAAGTCACAGAGAGATGTCTCAATGTAGCATCTGAAGGTAACGAGATATTAATAAATAAGTTTGGAATTCTGTGTAGAGTTTAAGATTGGAGATTCAGATTTTTGACATAAGCATATTTAAACAAATTTCCAAGAGAGTTTACATTTTCTTGACACTTTAGAAACTTTAATGCGAAAGTCTAAGGAGTTGATTAGGAACCAAAAGTAAGTTTTGTGATATGCAATAATGATAAAAATCATTTCATACTTAAAATTATTCTATGGATTCAAACAGCCTACAGGATTAATATTTTAGCTTCTTTGTGTAGCACTGAAGAACTTCAATTGAAGCTCTTGGTATAATAAGCACATATCTAGCCACAGGGGCCATTTTCAAACTATATTCACTAATAATATGTGATATTTGTGGTTCTTTGAAAAAGACATTCACTATAACACTATTTTGATTTCTACACAGTGTTTCTTCTATATAGAACCCTCTTCCTCTAATTGGGAAGCTGGCAAACATCTGCTCACCCATAAAATTTTAATTCAAAATCTTTTTAATGGAGCTTTCCCTGATCTTAAGGAGAGATTTAGTTCTTATTTCATCAATGCCTCTGCTGAGTTTTATATCATTTCCAGTATGGGTATTTTCTTATTACCTTTCAATTGTCATTTATATAACTATCCCATCCTCTTGAGGACAAGGCTCTGGAGAAATATCAAAGTGACAATAATCAATGGGGATAGTGAGGTTATTCCTTGAGGAGAAGCAAATGTCATATCAAGTGTTGGTCACTGAGAAGGTTCTTGAGATTTTCATCCCTGGGCTGTCAAGGTCTATTAACATCAAGAAAGTCCCTGAAGAAGGGTATGGATGAAGGTCTCCAAGACTTTATATGAAGAGTTGCCAGGCTTTTTTACTATCTGAGGCATTCATGAGGATACTGCAATTAACAAGGATCATAGAATTATTTAAGGGTGAAGAGGAATACTGGGATTCGGTGCCTGTAGCCTGAAAGAATGCTGTGCAAGCTGCTGCTGCTGCTATGTCGCTTCAGTCATGGCCGACTCTGTGAGACCCCACAGACAGCAGCCCACCAGGCTCCTCCGTGCCTGTGATTCTTCAGGCAAGAATACTGGAGTGGGTTGCCATTTCCTTCTCCAATGCATGACAGTGAAAAGTGAAAGTGAAGTTGCTCAGTCGTGTCCAACTCTTAGCCACCCCATGGACTGCAGCCTACCAGGCTCCTCCGTCCATGGGACTTGCCAGGCAAGAACACTGGAGTGGGTTGCCATTGCCTTCTCCTTGCTGTAGAAGCTAGCAGAGGTCTAAAAAGGGCAGGGTTACATTATTATCTCCACCAATCACACTTCACAACTCCTTTCTATCTTACTTCCGCCACTTCCAAAAGGGTGCAATTGAGCCAATTATGTCTGTCAAAGGATATTAAATATAAGCTAAGAAGCAACTTTTGCATGAAGGCAGAAAAGCAGGCATTTCACTACGACTTCCAGAAGTATCTTTCCAGTTAAGCAAATCTGATAATGGGGGCAGTGGCTGAGAGTGTCAGGCTGTGAGAGTGCAGGAATGGCAGGAGGAGTTAACCTGAGTCCGAGGTAGGGGGGGATGGCCAAGAGGAGCCACCTCACATCCAAGGCCGGGGGTAGTAGCTGTGAGAAGCCACACCACTTCCGAGGCCAGGGGTGGCCTCTAGGAGGAGCCACACCATGTCCAAGGAGCAGTGGCTGTGTGGGCACGAGAGGGCCTAGAGGAACTATCCCACGTTGAAGGTCAGGAAGGGCAGCAGTGAGGAGATACCCCTTATCCAAGGTAAGGAACAGTGGCTGCGCTTTGCTGGAGCAGCCATGAAGAGATACCCCACGCCCAAGGTAAGAGAAACCCAAGTAAGATGGTAGGTGTTGCAAGAGGGCATCAGAGGGCAGACACACTGAAACCATACTCACAGAAATCTAGTCAATCTAATCATACTAGGACCACAACCTTGTCTAACTCAATGAAACTAAAACATGCCCGTGGGGCAACCCAAATGGGCGGTCATGGTGGAGAGGTCTGACAGAATGTGGTCCACTGGAGAAGGGAATGGCAAACCACTTCAGTATTCTTGCCTTGAGAACCCCATGAACAGTATGAAAAGGCAAAATGATAGGATACTGAAAGAGGTAGTCCCCAGGTCAGTAGGTGCCCAACATGCTACTGGAGATCAGTGGAGAAATAACTCCAGAAAGAATGAAGGGATGGAGCCAAAGCAAAAACAATACCCAGTTGTGGATGTGACTGGTGATAGAAGCAAGGTCCGATGCTGTAAAGAGCAATATTGCATAGGAACCTGGAATGTTGGGTCCATGAATCAAGGCAAATTGGAAGTGGTCAAAGAAGAGATGGCAAGAGTGAATGTTGACATTCTAGGAATTAGTGAACTAAAATGGACTGGAATGGGCGAATTTAAATCAGATGACCACTATATCTACTACTGCGGGCAGGAATCCCTCAGAAGAAATGGAGTAGCCATCACGGTCATCCAAAGAGTCCAAAATGCAGTACATGGATGCAATCTCAAAAACGACAGAATGATCTCTGTTCGTTTCCAAGGCAAACCATTCAACATCATGGTAATCCAAGTCTATTTCCCAACCAGTAACACTGAAGAAGCTGAAGTTGAATGGTTCTATGATGAACTACAAGACCTTGTAGAACTAACACCCAAAAAACATGTCCTTTTCATTATAGCGGACTGAAATGCAAAAGTAGGAAGTCAAGAAACACTTGGACTAACAGGCAAATTTGGCCTTGGAATGTGGAATGAAGCAGGGCAAAGATGAATAGAGTTTTGGCAAGAAAATGCACTGGTCATAACAAACACCCTCTTCCAACAACACAAGAGAAGACTCTACACATGGACATCACCAGATGGTCAACACTGAAATCTGATTGATTATATTCTCAGCAGCCAAGCATAGAGAAGCTCTATACAGTCAACAAAAACAAGACAGGGAGCTGACTGTGGCTCAGATCATGAACTCCTTATTACCAAATTCAGACTCAAATTGAAGAAAGTAGGGAAAACCGCTAGACCATTCAGGTATGACCTAAATCAAATCCCTCATGATTATACAGTGGAAGTGAGAAATAAATTTAAGGGCCTAGATCTGATAGATAGAGTGCCTGATGAACTATGAAATGAGGTTCGTGACATTGTACAGGAGACAGGGATCAAGACTATCCCCATGGAAAAGAAATGCAAAAAAGCAAAATGGCTGTCTGGGGAGGCCTTGCAAATAGCTGTGAAAAGAAGAGAAGTGAAAAGGAAAGATATAAACATCTGAATGCAGAGTTCCAAAGACAGCAAGAAGAGATAAGAAAGCCTTCCTCAGCAATCAATGCAAAAAATAGAGGAAAACAACAGAATGGGAAAGACTAGAGATCTCTTCAAGAAAATTGGAGATAGCAAGGGAACATTTCATGCAAAGATGGGCTCGATAAAGGACAGAAATGGTATGGACCTAACAGAAGCAGAAGATATTAAGAAGAGGTGGCAAGAATACATGGAAGAACTGTACAAAAAAGATCTTCACGACCTGAATAATCACGATGGTGTGATCACTCGTCTAGAGCCAGACATCCTGGAATGTGAAGTCAAGTGGACCTTAGAAAGCATCACTATGAACAAAGCTAGTGGAGGTGATNAGTTGGCTTAAAGCTCAACATTCAGAAAACTAAGATCATGGCATCCGGTCCCATCACTTCATGGGAAATAGATGGGGAAACAGTGGAAACAGTGTCAGACTTTATTTTTTGGCTCCAAAATCACTGCAGATGGTGACTGCAGCCATGAAATTAAAAGACGCTCACTCCTTAGAAGAAAATTTATGACTAACCTAAATAGCATATTCAAAGGCAGAGACATTACTTTGCCCACTAAGTTCCTTCTAGTCAAGGCTATGGTTTTTCCTGTGGTCATGTATGGATGTGAGATTGGACTGTGAAGAAGGCTGAGCAACGAAGAATTGATGCTTTTGAACTGTGGTGTTGGAGAAAACTCTTGAGAGTCCCTGGGACTGCAAGGAGTTCCAGCCAGTCCATTCTGAAGGAGATCAGTCCTGGGATTTCTTTGGAGTGAAAGATGCTGAAGCTGAAACTGCAGTACTTTGAGCACCTCATTCGAAAAGTTGACTCATTGGAAAAGACTTTGATGCTGGGAGGGATTGGGGGCAGGAGGAGAAGGGGACGACAGAGGATGAGATGGCTGGATGGCATCACTGACTTGATGGACATGAATCTTAGTGAACTCTGGGAGTTGGTGATGGACAGGGATGCCTGGTGTGCTGCGATTCATGGGGTCTTAAAGAGTCAGACACATCTGACGACTGAAATGAACTGAACTGAAATGAAGTTTGTTTCTAAAGCTTATCTCAGTAACCAATCTTCAGATAAAGATCAGAGGCTCCATTATGTACACCAGGAGATTAACACCAGGCTATGGTCATTTGACAAATGAACTCGGATGACCTGGGGTATACTGGGCTCTACCCAATGAAAGTTCTTGACTCATAATTCTTACTTATGTCCTTCCTAATAACTGCTAGCTATAGCTATACTATTTTCTATGTCACTTGTTTTAGAAGATTGTTTCTTAAGTTACCAGATGTGTAACTAAGCCTGTGATACAATGGTGAAATGCAATACCGTATGAGAACAATGATTGTAATAATGTAACTCTAGATATGGGAAGAAGCAAAAAGAGGGAATATTTTCCTGAACCAAGAGGCTAGTAAGACATTATGGTCCAGAGACTTTTGCTACTAGCAAAGCCTGGTCCAATAACAGTACACTGAGTAACATATCAACAGAATCTTCCCTAGACCTGGGAATGAGGCTTCCCAGCAGGGCAGGACACAATAGCCATGAAATGCCCCCAAAGCATGTCAAATATGTGGCTATGAAAGGACCCTGCTGATGGAAGTTGACACTTGCCAGCTGCCTCTACAAAGATTACATTATGACCACTGCAAGCTGCTCACCTCCAACACCCCCTGAAAGGTGTTCAGGGTGGAGAGCAGAAATAAGGCACTCTGTGCACTGGGAAAAACCCAGAAGCACTGGCCTTCAGATAGTCAGATATTTTCAGGTAAAAGTTTTATGAACCCAAATTCTTGCACCTTCTCGTACCTAGAGAAACACTAAAGTCATGAGCCAATGTGTGGTCCTGGTTCTCCTGGCTAGCCTTGAGCAGCTTTTCTACTTCTACTAATCTTTGGGCCACATATCTTTAGCTTTCTTAAGTTTGTTTCTTCTATAATACAACAAATCTCCAAGTGATAATATGACAAGAATATTCCCTGACCAATACCTAGACAATGCTGAAACAAGTCACCTTATCATGCCATGAACTCTCATCTCCCTCTGTAAATGCACCCTGATAGAGAGCAGGCAAAAGGAACCCAGAGCCCATGACACCCCTGTACAGCCTGAAGAAACCAGAGTGGTCATCACCCCTTTTCCCCTGAGACTGGATTCCCAAGGGCTTCCCTCATAGATCAGTCAGAAAAAGGCTGCCTACAATGCAGGAGACCAAGGTTTGATTCCTGGGTCAGGAAGATCCTTTGGAGAAGGAAATGGCAACCTGCTCCAGCTTTCTTCCCTGGAGAATCCCATAGACCAAGGAGCCTGGCAGACAGTCTATGGGACTGACAGTCTATGGGTTTGCAAGAGTCTGGACATGACTAAACACACACAGCAGCAGCAGCTGGGTTACCAGATGCCTGAGAATGGAAATAGGTAGACAGTTAGACATGAAAAAGGTATCAAAGGGGCTAAAGAATTTGCCCTAAAAATAAAGAAGGGGAGGAATGTGGTGACCCAAGGACAAAAGAGCAGATAAAACCAAGGAGGGTTATGGAATGCAGGAATGGAAAAACCAGACCCTTATCGTCCTTCCCTACCCCATGTTGTAACTATTAATGGATTTCAAGTCCTCCTGAACAGTATAACCTGTCTCCCCTCCTACCTCACAGGGAGAAGATATTTGCCTTACTCCTCCCTCCACCTAATACATGTGGGCGGAGGTATATATGCCTCATCCAATCAACAAATGGCTCACAAGACCCCTATCCCACTGCTTGTACCCTAGGTATAAAGGTGGACTAAAGACCCCTGTTCAGTGTTGGTTCTCTCTTGAGCTGGCCCTCTTTTGTAACAGATTCTAGTAAACTTTATTTCCCTCTCATTCTGTCTCATGTCTGGAAATTCTTTTTCAACCCACACCTGGACCAAGACATTCGTCTCTCTGGAAGTTGCTCTCATCCCTGACCCACATGGTAAAACTCCTACTGAACTTCAGAAATCAGCTATTCCTTGCTGAATATTTCTGTGAACATCCTCTCCCAGTGTTTTCATAGTGCTTGGTTTATACCTCTACTCACCATATTTTATTTACAATAATTTGTTCACACCTGCCTCTCATTTTATTGTAGGCTCTCTGAGGGAGAGTGTCATATTTTATTCAGCTCTGTCTCTTCAACATCAAGCATAAAACATGGCAAATGGATCACATCAATAAATACTGGCAGATTATACAAAAAAGGAAATTGTACTGGTTCAGAAAAAAAATTATAAAGTTTTTATGCAAGCACTCTGCTTAGCCAAATAGGCAATTACAAAAGTGGAGATGTTGCACTTATATATTCCACTGTTTTATGTCCTTTTGACTTCTCTTGTCATTTGTTTTCAACTTTTTATTATATTTTGTCATATACTAGCAGTAGTTTTGAAGGAAAAGAATGTAGTCTAAAAATTTACATGCAAAGATACACATATACATGTTGTGTGTACTTAGTACTTTTGCCTTGCTTTTTTCAGAAGTTTTCTATGTGTACAGCTTAATCATTTAGACAGGAAAACTTAATAATATCCTCTAAGAGTCTGCTGAGGAGAGATAAACAATCATCCCCTTGTTAACTTCATAAAGAAATTTTTTTCATTCATAAAATAATGAATGTGGTTTATTCTGAGTGTGTTATTCTGAATGTGTTATTATCACTTTTTTGTTATTTTATATTACCTTGCATCTAATGTAAACATCTGGTCAAATTGTTATGTATGTAATTATTAACATTCATTGCACTATAAAGAAAATTATTGCATATCAAAAGGGTGTGCTGAATAAGGAAATCTAAATTTAAAAATGCTTTGAGTGGCCTTGTCTTGTAGCACAAAAGCATACTTTTCATGAATAAAATATTCTAGGGAAGTGAAATTTTAAAAGATCAGACTTTTTCCATTTAGTTTTCATTCAAAAGATTTTTTCTTGTACTTTTAGTGTAAACTATATAAGATAAAAACACATTTTTCAGTTTATATTTTAAAGCCAGCAAAATTTATCAAAATAAGCATCTAAAATGTTATTAAAATTGGGACAATAATGAAGAGAAGTCAGAAATGCCTTCCAAATTCTAATCTTAGGTCTTCACTTGCAAAATGTGTGGTTTTGAACAGTTTCTTAGCTTCTGATACTATCCCATATTTGCTTATGTTTAGTTATAAAACTAGGTTTACTTATATTGCTTTTGTTGTAGCCATGCATTCCAGTAAACAAATTCACTCAGAAGGACAATGCAGATAGTGGAGTGCAGTTCATTACACCGGCAGGCCCAAGGCAGAGTCTCCTCTTAGCCAAGGACCCTGACCAGTTTTTGTGAAAACCTTATATAGTCTGAGCATACGTGCTTAAAACCACCTCCTCAAATTCTCTGAAACTAGTCTGAACAAAGGAAAAGAAAGATACAATCAAAGTTAACCCATGATTCATGTGCCTTAAGCCTAGGTAGTTAACAGTGGACAATTATCAATAGGCCTGTGGTCATACCCCAAGAAGCGTAATAGAATTTATGATTCTATTTGGTTATACAGATAGTTAGAGTATTCTTTTAGGTGATGGAGAGTCTAGGTACGAGCCCTGGGGCTCTTCCATCCAGCAAGGGTGGGGGTGGGGTGTCTGGTTTTCCAGTTGATATATCATTTCCATTGGAGAAGGAAATGGCAACCCACTCCAGTGTTCTTGCCTAGAGAATCCCCTGGACAGAGGAGCCTGGTGGGCTGCCGTCTATGGGGTCGCCCAGAGTCGGACACGACTGAAGCGACTTAGCTGCAGCAGCAGTAGCATATCATTTCCATAGACACTGGGCATATAGCTCAAAGTCCACAGTCTAGCTGAAGATGGAGTCCTGCTTTCAAGATGGAGCCTGTTCTGTCTGTTTCCTCCTTCACTTTCATTATAGGATTCTTGCTTTTCAGGGCTACGCTGAAGAGCATAACCCAATAGAGGTCAGGCAAGCAATGAAATGAATAAAATGGGCTTCTCAAAATACAGTAGGGAGGGCTGAGGATTGTGGCAAGTCATATTTAAAAAATTTTAAATTCAAATTTTTATTTAAAAGTTAACTTACTATTATTGTTGTTGTTACAATTATTATTATGGGTTCCATTATTCTGTCACTAGCCCTATAGGAACCCAGTATTACATGGGTTTTATTGTACTGATTGAATGAGTTTTATTGTTCTGATTGTGTTGTGCTATATTGTATTTTGGCTTGTTCTGATTTAGGTAAGGTTGATAAGAGCATCTTGGCTTAAAATTTTAATTTTTTTAAAGTTAATATTATACATATTCTTCTGATAATTGAAAAACATACACAAAGAAATAATTTCAATGATCATTTTAATACAAATAAAAATATTGCTATGTGCTCAGATGTTTAGATGTGTCTGACTCTTTGTGACTCCACCAACTGCAGTCCATCAGGCTCATCTGTCCATGGGATTTCCCAGCAAGAATACTGGGGTAGGGTGGCATTTCCTCCTCCAGGGACTCTTCCCGGCCTGGGAACCAAACCTATATCTCTTATATCTCCTGCACTGACAGGTAGATTCTTTAATTGAAATATTCAAATAACTAAATATCAGATTCACATAACACTAGAATTCAGGTGAAATTTAAATTTCAGTTTACGCAAAGGTAAAATAAGCAATAACCTAAGTGCTTTTGGTTTGTCACCTAAACAAATTTTTAATATTTGAAGAAAATATCTACTTGTTCAAAAAATGTATATTTAAATGACATGCAATAGGCATCAGCAAAGAGGAAAATATGAATAAGAGTTGTGGGCAATTTCAGAGTCACTGACAACAGAACATCAATAATAAGTGCAACATGAATCTCATGGAACTGCCATGTGTCCTTCAACCAGATGGAATAAAAGTCAGTGAAGAAACTATTTAGAACTTGCTGAGCTCTGCTTCGGGTACATGTTGATAGCATTTTCACCACTGAAAGAGGTATTTCCCCTTCAAAAACACTGTCAGGGGCTCATAAATATGGACATTCCTTAGGGAGCTATCATTGCCTCAAAAGAACATTGAGTTTGAAGAAAACAGTGCAGTTTTCAGAACTCTAATTTATAATGGTGTCATTTTGCTCATGAAATAGTTTTTTGTTTTTTTTCCTCCCCTTCTAGTTTTATGAAGAAATAGCCATCAATATAAACTATTAAACCAATAAAAATTGGATAGGAGGTGCTACTTCTAATTTATAACCATCTATGGTTTCTAATCTTTTAAAGAGTAATATAGAAACATGTTGTTCAAAAAATAAGTGGAAGAGATAAAAGTTGAGGAGTTATTTGGGGTAAGTAAAACCTGGATTTGCCATATAAAAGTAAAATCACTCTGCTGGTAGCATTTCAGTGAGCTAAAACAAAATACAAAATTGGAAATTGGAGAGAACCACTCTCATTAATACATTTCTTTTAATTTTTAATTTTTTCACTTAGTTAGCATACGTATATGTGCATATTTTTTTCTGAGACTGGGAAGGGAATGAAATTGTGTCAACTCATGAGCTTAGTCTCTCAGTCATGTCTGACTCTTTGATACCCCATGGATTGTAGCCACCAGGCTCCTTTGTCCATGAGGATTCTGCAAGCCAGAATACTGTAATGGGTTGCCATGCCCTCCTCCAGGGGATCTATCCAACCCAGGGATTGAACCCAGGTCTCCTGCATTGCAGGCAGATTCTTTACTATATGAAAGACCCAAAGGGGGTGTTAACTCATACAAAAGTATAGAAGCATATATAGATAGATAGATAGATACATATATATATAAGCTAATGATAGAAAAACACATCTGCCAGTATTTGAATTCATGGATAACAAAAAATTCCAGTGTTAAAGATACCACACTGATAAGTCAGCATGGAGACATAGGCCATCTTTATGAAAATATTTTTTAAAATATATAAGATATATATATTTCAGAATAGAGGTTGTAGACAATAATTTATACATGTTTCCTTAATTTTACTATTCCATGACACTATCCCTATAAAAAATGAGTAAAGAATTAGCATCATAAGGATACATTTTCCTGTATGAAAAATTAATTTTTTAAAAATATTTAAACATACAATGCCTCATTTCAAGAAGTAATCAGAAGAAATTAACCTATTTTAGGTATAATTATAAGCCATTAATTAAATGACTGATGTGTTTAATAACTATTTGTTGAAAACAACCTGTTTCATAATAAAGCATACATGAAATCTGAAAGCATAGAGGAAAGTTTGGCTTCTTTTTATGGAAAGATTACAAAATGTTTAAAACAGAAAAGACATTTAGGAAACTGAATTATAATTAGTGGTTTAACAACTGAGTAAAGTCCAGGGAAGAGTATTCACCTCAAAGAAATAAGATAAGCCTAAGTAAGATGGTGGAAAAGAACTCAGGATGGGAAGCAAATGCTAAGACTTTTCCTTATTGGCCTAAGAAGAGATTAAAAAGGGATCAGATTATGAGAATATATATTTGTGTAGTGCTAATAAACTGAGATTTCTTGTTGGCAATAGGACCTAGAAATGATTTAACATTTTTAAATATAGAATTCATGTAGAAAAAGATGTAAAAGACATAAGCAAGTCAAGTTCAGAAAACTTTCTAGGCAAAATGACACCCCAATAATATCTACCTATTACTTCCTAAATGTCCATAAAATTGAAGTATAAAATATATAATGAGAGGGAAAAAAAGTCCTAATAATAGGAGGGCTTACTTTGCCGACTAAGGTCCGTCTAGTCAAGGCTATGGTTTTTCCTGTGGTCATGCATGGATGTGAGAGTTGGACTATGAAGAAGGCTGAGCGCCGAAGAATTGATGCTTTTGAACTGTGGTGTTGGAGAAGACTCTTGAGAGTCCCTTGGACTGCAAGGAGATCCAACCAGTCCATTCTGAAAGAGATCAGCCCTGGGACTTCTTTGGAGGGAATGATGCTAAAGCTGAAACTCCAGTGCTTTGGCCACCTCATGCGAAGTGTTGACTCATTGGAAAAGACTTTGATGCTGGGAGGGACTGGGGGCAGGAGGAGAAGGGGACAACAGAGGATGAGATGGCTGGATGGCATCACTGATTCGATGGACGTGAGTCGGAGTGAAGTCCGGGAGTTGGTGATGGACAGGGAGGCCTGGCATGCTGAGATTCATGGGGTGGCAAAGAGTCGGACATGACTGAGCGACTGAACTGAACTGAACTGAAGTGTGTTTGTTTCTTATATATCACACATTTCAGGAAACTTAATTAATTAAATAGATCAATGTTTGTACAGTAGCTATTATGTCACGGATACTAAAATAAGTCAAGTGATTTATATGAATGTAGCAACACCTACTAAGGATATTAATATATTAAGAAATACAGATGAATAAGTGCATGCTATATCACTTTAGTCATGCCCAACTCTTTGTGACCCCATAGATCACAGCCTGCCAGGCTGCTCTGTCATGGGATTCTCCAGGCGAGAATACTGCAGTGGGTTGCCATTTCCTACTCCAGGGGTATTCTAGATCCAAGAATCTAACCTGTGACTTTTAAGTCTCTACAGAGAGCACTATGAAATTGATGACATGGACAGTGTCCCCAAATACTATCTGTCCAAAGTATATTCATCAGTTTCAGGCTCACTGCTGTCAAAACTGAATAAACAACAAAAATTAGCACCATAAATGTTTTCTTATCATTCACTTCACATCAAAATTTAGTAGGAGTGAGGGCAATGTGTGGATTTTGCTTCCACATACTCGTGTGTGTGTGTGTGTGTGTGTGTGTGTGTATGGCAAGAATCTTGCATCCAGAATATAAAGAATTCCTATAGATCAATAAGAAATAGGCAGACACCTCAATTTTGTGAAAATGGAAAAAAAAAATGTGAACAGGCTTTTCACAAAAAGAGGATGTCCAAATGGCCAATAAGCAAAACAGAAAAGGAAAGGTACATAATGTCATTACTTATCAGGCAAATGTCTGCATTAAAACCACAGAATTTAAAGGCCAAAAACAAAAACACAGAGTAAATCAAGAGCTGGTGAAAAGGTGGAGACGCAAGTAAACATCACATTGTAGCTGAGGATGTAAAGCTTAGAACACTTTAAAGAGGTGTTTGGCAGTATCTTCTAAAACTGAACATACCATAGTCAACAGGCTGATGAACATAATATCACCATTGTTACTAATCTGAGTTAAAAACTTGCTATAAATATAAAACAATTAAATATAGGAAGCATAAGTAACGACTTACACTATCTCATTTATTCCTTTTAATTGCATGCTTTTTAAAGTTGAGGAAACAGATATGTAGAGAAGTTAAATGCAGTATAGCCATTAAGAGCATGTGTTTGAAGTCAGATTAAATCAGACTCTATCATGTGATAACAGTTTATATTAGGGTGACTTACTTTGCCTCTCTCTGGTTCAGGTACATTATTAGTAAACAGGAGATACTATGGGTACATAGGGATATTTTGGTAATTCAATAACATAATGCATGCAAAACACTTGGCAATATATTGAAACTAAGTAATACAATAATGACTGTCATAAAAAGGTTTATATGTCAGGGAGTAAACTGAAGAAAAGTTTGACTATATGAAGACTACTTCATAACTAAAAGGCTTGAGTAAATGAAGAGGCACATTGATAATGATTAGAAATCAAACTGTCTTCACAGTCTATCTTCTTAAATACTTGGCATATTTATTTCTATGCACAATATGGAATATTTATAATAACAAGCTGTCTATCATAAACTTCAATATATCACCATAAAATACAGAGATAAAAATCTCTTCTGACTCATACCTAGAAAGAATGAGTACAAATTTATTTTACTGTGTCTCATCATCATGTTTGCCCTTGGTAGCAGGGGATTAGATGTGGTAGCTGGTCTTGATCCTCTGTGTTATTTCAACCATATTCATGACACTTNTCATCCACACATATACACACCAACACTCACACACATGAAGGCTTTTTAAAAATTTGCAAGTCATTTTCTTTCAAAATAGAATAGATCATAAATTATTAAAGGTAGTATCAGGCTATGCCTTCAATATCATTTGTATAGACATGGGACTTATTACATAACTAATGCAACCAATTGAACTTTGATCATTAAGAGGTATTTTTGTGAAGGCCAGAATACCAGCACTTTTATCCTGGTCCTGCTACTTTCCTTCTGTTATATATAGAAATTGCTACATGACTTTTCAGATCCTCTATCTAGTGACTATAAAATAGGCATTATAATAACCTTTATCTCAGGTAATGTTTGTGAATATTAAATAATTTAATACTTCAAAAGCACTTACAACAGCATCAATAATAGAATCAGAGCTCAATAAGCATTAAAATTCTTTTTAAGCTCTCTGTCATCTCCAGAATAAATTTTTACCTGGAATTAGAACAAGTTCTCCTATTTTCTGTCATTTTGAATCTTTCTTACTTCCAACCCAAATTAATACTAATATCTCTTAAGTCGAGTTTTCATGGTTCTGTTCTTCCATATCCAGTTCTTTTTGTAAAAGATGAGATTTTTGGATTGTACACTCCATCTTCAAATTACTCATACTTCTCCACACAGTTTTCTGATACATAACAATGGCAAGTAGGAACTCTCTACAATCTCTCTTTGTACATCAAATAGTACCCAAGCTAAGAAATAGGCCCTTTAGCTGAATTTCATTATAAATCACAATAGATTTTTCTTTAACAATAACTAGAAAGATGTTTTTTCATAAATGTAGAAAAAATTGTTACTGAACTTTAGATGATAGTTATCAGATTGTGTTCAGGACCAGCAAGTACCCCACATCACATCTGTCATGAAATTTGCAAAAGAAGAACAATAAAATTGTTCAAAATTAAATAAGTAAATTAAATATGCATTGAATTTGGTGTTTTAGAGGAGTAAATACTTAATTAAGTCACAATAATAATTATATTTTTAAAAAACCTGTTATATAGCATTAATGTAAATGTGGAGAGCTTGATGACAAAAACAAGTCTAAACAAATAAATCAGATTGAAGAATGATTTCTACAGAAACCTGTGGTCACTCCTGATATCTACCAACTCAGTTGAAATGTCATTCACCTCAACATCTTCAGAAACTTAGCACAAATATCTTTGCTCTTTAATTTACAGAAAAAAACCTTAAAGCAGCCATTTATTATAAAATACATTTCCTAGTATTTTAAGTGATTCATAGCATACCTCTTTTTTGAAAAGCAAAAATAGCGAGCTAAGCCCAGCAGTTCCAGCACATAAATCATCATGATAGCAATAAAAAAGGGGGTGTGGAAATGTTGACTGTCTTCTGCAGAACATACCGGTGGAGCTCAGCTTGGTGTGCAGAGAGTGAATGGATTAATCACATCATTTTTATATTACTTTAAATGATGCATTCTATTAAAAAAATGTTACTATTGCCCAGGCCATTTCCCTTCATAAAATCCTGTTCTTCTCATGGTGCTACCATAAAATCTTGATTAAATGAAATTTCAGAGGCATGATTATTTGATTCAAAGAGGTTTAAGGAAAAGCATCCCTGTTAAAAATCTTTTAGAAATATATAATTAGTGTCATTTAAAAAATATAATGTGAATAGCATATCTCATAGTTCTTTTCTGACTATGAGTTTTCTGGCCCTAACTCACCCTTAGGAAAACTAATTCTCTTTGAATAGCAGAGTATTTGGTGGAAGTGAAGGAGACTACACCAGATCTATTCAAATCCTCCAGAACCCAAGTAATGTGTTTCATTCATATTTATTTCCTGAAAAATTGGCTCAGAAAATAAAAAGAAATTTACTTGAAGGTTTTAATAAGTTTAATTTTCTTACCAAAAGACTACCATGTAGGCATACATAGACTTTACTTACACATGGACTCACAGTTTTCAGTTCTTCACTTACAACTGTAAAATACAGTTGACACTATCAGCTACACTTATTTTCATTTCAAATTTCTCATCATCATTCCTCTTTTAGTTATCTTCAGAGGCCTCCATTGCCAATAAAGGTGCTTCAGAAATTTTTATAAACATCCATGTTCTCTCACAGAGAAGGCAATGGCATCCCACTCCAGTACTCTTGCTAGAAAATCCCATGGACGGAGGAGCCTGGTAGGCTGCAGTCCATGGGGTCGCTAAGAGTCAGAAACGACTGAGTGACTTCCCTTTCACTTTTCACTTTCATGCATTGGAGAAGGAAATGGCAACCTACTCCAGTATTCTTGCCTGGAGAATCCCAGGGACAGGGGAGCCCAGTGGGCTGCCGTCTATGGGGTCGCACAGAGCCGGATACGACTGAAGCGACTTAGCAGCAGCAGCAGCAGCGGCATGTTCTCTCATAAAAACAGATTATCTAAACAGAACACACTGCATTCTTAGGGACTCTTCTTTCCCTGTTGTAAGAGCAGACATAAATGCTTGTCTTTCTCTCCCTTGTTAATGTCACACATCTATGAAAGAACTTCAAAATTATAAATTTACCTACTTATATGTCTTTTTCCTTAACCTCATGAAAATTACCACCAAAGTATCTCTTTTGCCTCTTTCCTAATAAAACATCTACCAGTCCTGTTTCTTCCTAATCAGTTCTCCATGACGCTACTAGAGTGATTATTCCAAAAGGAAATTCTGTTCAAGTCCTTCCCCTACTTAAAGTCCTTCTGTAAACTTTCTATTCATTTGTCCTTCCCAGACCCATGCAAAACTTACTAATCGCGTTTATGAGAGGCAGTGTAGTGTTATGCAGTGTTTTTTAAAGCTGTTCTTTATGATGTAATACAATTTAATAGACTATGATGGATTAGAATAGGGGAAAAAAAAACAACACTGAACACACAATTACTAAACTCAGAGTAGATGTGGGGTCTGAACTACAAAGGATCCACATATATACAAGGAGAAGGGTACTCTATATTACCTGGAGATCATGGAATTTTAGCTGAAGACAGTGATCAGAAGGGGCTATCTTCTGTCTCAGGGCAGTATGAGTGTGTTCTATGTGTGTGAGAAATAGTGAAATTTATATTTGGTGATGCTTCAATTTTCCATTGTTGTAAAGCAAATTATCTCAAATTTTATGGCTTAGAAAGCAAGAATGTATTACTTACCATTCTGAGGCTTGCATAGATAGTTCTGTTCTCTGTAATGTCAGTTGGAGTTACCAACTCTATTGTACTCAACCAATTGTTGATTGTAGCCTAGATTCTGCATATTCCCTACTTCCTTGTTGAGTTTCAGTCTCCACGGATTCTCAATGTGGCCTCTCTCTCCAGAAAAATAAACTGAACACCCTCTTAGCCTCTTAAAGACTGTTCAGCAAAGCATTTACTTCACTGCACATTCTATTAGCCAAAGCAAATCCCAAGGCCAGAGCAAAAACAGGGGGAAAATACTCCATTTCTTAATGGACAAGTGGAAAAAACTTATAGCACTCTTTAACATACATATCAACGGAGCTCATTCTGCCAGAGACAATATATGAGCCTCCAAAACCCATTTTATTTTTATGCTGGGCACATAAAATAGCCATTTATGTGGGATGGTAACTACTTCTGGACTTGGAATATCAGAGGAAATATTCATTCTTTGCGAGCTAAATTTTAAGAACATATGTATTTCCCACTGTCTTTGATCCTGGATTGACTGGAAGGATCCAGTGAAGGACATGAAGGTCTTACAAGATGTTCAGCTTCAAGGTCCCTAACTGACTACTCGGGGCAGAATAATGAAAGTGAAAAATAAACCACTGCTGTGTATAGAATTTAGTTGTTGTTACAGCATCAAGTATTACTTACAATGATATACATATATACATATTCTTTAGTGAAACTTTTGTTTCAAAACTTTATGTGTGTGGATATGTGCAGTGGTCTTACTGTGTGATATAAAATCTATTTCTTTTTGTGGATTACAGTAAAAAAAAGTTTAGAAGGCATTAGAATACTAGTGAAGAGCACAGAACTTGTAGCCAGAAAGCCTGAGTTCTATTATTTGTCTTGTTACTAATAGTGTGGCCTTGGGTTAGTGACTTAACTACTCTAAACTTTGCTTACCTCATGTATTAGTGGGGATAAAATAGTGCTTACTTCTTAAATTTATGTGAGAATCAAATCACTAAATATGTGTGTATCAGTTGAAGTTCTAAAAAGAAAACAGTAACTAACTCAAGTAGAACAACAGCAAACTTTAAGATGAGGCATCTGAATACTCATTGGAAGGACTGATGCTGAAGCTGAAGCTCCAATACTTTGGCCACCTGATGTGAAGAGCCTGGAAAAGCCCACTGTAAAAGACCCTGATGCTGGAAAAGATTGAAGGCAGGAGAGGAAATGGGTAACAGAGGATGAGGTGGTTGGATGGCATCACTGACTCAATGGACATGAATTTTAGCAGGCTCTGGGAGATGGTGATAGACAGGGAAGCCTAACATGCTGCAGTCCATGGGGTCGTGAAGAGTCAGACATGATTGTAATCAGAACAACTGATTACAAAAGGGTTTTGAAAGCTCAGGGATAAACAAGATGATAAAATAACCCAGAGATTAATATACAGAAGATAATATGCCTCCTATGACTGAAGGGAAAAGGATGGGTATGGTTTCTCAGAAGCTGAAACCACCCTTCTAGAGTTGAGAACACAGAGGAGGAGCATCCAGGTAGGAACTTGGAATCATGACACTGCCCTTGCCCTCAGTGACACTGCTGTATCCCGAGAGAAAAAGGAGGAGAAAGGCACTGACTTTACTTGCTTTCCTGCTCTCTTATCTCCCTCCACAGCCTCCCTTGTCTGAATTTACTAGAAACGAATTGTCAAGATAGTCTGGGAAATGTAACTTTTCAGGGGCATCCCCCTTTGCAGTACAGAGCAAAGACAGAAAGGAAAAGGAATGAAGCTGAGAACCACCAATATGGTCACTGCAACATGTAATAGGTTAGAAAATAAGCAAGTAATGAATAAATACTGGCTATTATATTGCCACTGCCTTTTATTTTAAACAGTGGCTCTGATTCTTTTTAAGAAGCTTTAAGAAGTCATCCACCTGTTAGGAACTCACATAGAATCCTTCACACAGTCCTGAGGAAGTGATCTCTCACATTACACAGCAAGTATATTACTAGGGGATACTGGGTTTTTGTCACAGGTCAAAAGGCAGAGAAACCAGAGATCAAATTGCCAACATCCATTGGATCATTGAAAAACCAAGAGAGATTCAGTAAAACATCTACTTCTGGTTTATTTACTACACCAAAGCCTTTGACTGTGTGGATCACAATAAACTGTGGAAAATTCAAGAGATGGAAATACCAGACCACCTTACCTGCCTCCTGAGAAATCTGTATGCAGATCAAGGAGCAACAGTTACAACCAGACATGGAACAGTGGACTGATTCCAAATTGGGAAATGAGTACATCAAGGCTGTATTTGGTCACCCTACTTATTTAACTCATTTGCAGAATACATCATACAAAATGCTGGGCTGGATAAAGCACAAACTGGAATCAAGATTGCTGGGAGAAACATCAATAACCTCAGATGTACAGAGGATACCACCCTCATGGCAGAAAGAGAAGAGGAACTAAAGATGAAAGTGAAAGAAAAGAGTGAAAAAGCTGGCTTAAAACTCAACATTCAGAAAAATAAGGTCATGGCATAGGTTCCCATCACTTTATGGCAAATAGATGGGAAAAAATGGAAACAGTGACAGACAGATTTTATTTTCTTGGGCTCCAAAGTAACTGCAGCCATGAAATTAAAAGACACTTGCTCCCTGGAAGAAAAACTATGATCAACTTAGCATATTAAAAAGCAGAGACATTACTTTGCCAACAAAGCTCTGTCTAGTCAGTTATGGTTTTTCCAGTAGTCATGTAAGGGTGTGAGAGTTGGACCATAAAGAAAGCTGAGAACCAAAGAACTGATGCTTTTACACTAATGTATTGGAGAAGACTCTTGAGAGGAGTTTCAACCAGTCAGTCCTAAAGGAAATCAGTCCTGAATATTCATTGGAAGGACTGATGCTGATGCTGAAGTTCCAATCCGTTGGCCACTTGATGCAAAGACCTGACTCATTAGAAAAGACCCTGATGCTGGGAAAGATTAAAGACAGGAGGATAAGGGGATGACAGAGGATGAGATGGTTGGATGGCATCACCGACTTGATGGACATGAGTTTGAGCAAAGTTTGGGAGCTGGTGATGGACAGGAAAGCCTGGCATGTTGCAGCCCTTGAGGTCACAAAGAGTTGGATGCAACTGAGCGACTGAACTGACTGACTGATACCTCCAGATTTCCCAGGTGGTGCTAGTGGTAAACAACCCACCTGCCAAGGTAGAAGAAGTGGGTTTGATCCTTGGGTCAAGAAGATCCCTTGCAGGAAGGCATGGCAACCCACTCCAGTATTCTTGCCTGAAGAATCCCATGGACAAGGAGCCTGGCAGGCTACAGTCCATAGGGTTGCACAGAGTCGGACATTACTGAAGCCACTTAGCACATAGCACACAGCCCCAGGTATATTACTCAGCAAACATGGTCCTTCAAGGACCATGTTTTGCTTTAAATCAATAAATGGTCTATTTTCTGAAATGTTTCTCTCACTGACCCTATTCAGGACATTACCACCTCATTTCAGGTCAGCTAAATGTTCTTGTACATTTCTCTCTTCTCCTCCATTCTACAAGCTGTCATATTTACTTTTATTAAAAGAACATAGGTAAAGATGTCGACCTAATTTTATATGACAAGCTATAAAAAGGAAAATATAAATATGCAGTCTTTTTACTTATAGGAAACTAATTTGACCCCATTATCTGGTTTCAATTCAGCTTCATCTATTCCCTCTGTTCAAACACACCTCGTCTATTCAAATATATTCGGCACAGCACACTCCTTAGTGTACCTACTATCTCCTCTCAGTATATCCTTTCAGTCTTCTTCTATAAGCTAACTAGTGGCAACTATTCTTCTCTCAGCATCCAATCTCTTTCATTAAGTCCTTTTCAATTCTCAGGAAAAACTATCACATTCTTCAGTTTTATTTACTTACATTAGAGCTCTACATTGACCATATATCTTTCACTGTCTGTGGTTCTCAAACCTACCTTCATATTAGAATCATCTGCAGACTTTAAAAAGCTTGACACTTAGGCCATATTCATGACAATTTTATCAGATACCTGGGCATCTATAGTGGAACACAGGTATCGGTAGTTTAAAGGCATTCCAGAAAGTCAACATCAAGTTTGAAGAGTACTATATTAGACTGTAGGGCTTCCCTGGTGACTCAGAGGTTAAAGTGTCTGCCTGCAATGCGGGAGACCCAGGTTCAATCCCTTGATCAGGAAGATACCCTGGAGAAGGAAGTGGCAACCCAAGTATACTTGCCTGGAGAATCCCATGGATTGAGGAGCCTGCTAGGCTACAGTCCATGGGGTGGCAAAGAGTTGGACACGACTGAGCGACTTCACTTCATATTAGACTGTGAATTCTTTTAGGGATGTGAAGTGAAGTGAAGTCACTCAGTCGTATCTGACTCTTTGCCACCCCATGGACTGTAGCCTAGCAGGCTCCTCCATCCGTGAAGGGACCATTTAAAAAACATGTTATTTGAATAGACTTAAATGCATGTAACAGTTTCTAAAACATAACTGACCTTTGAAAGTATTGCCTAATAAAACAGAGAATGCATACATCTACCCAAGTATAAAATTTCTCATCTACTTAAGGAACTGAATTACAAAAGGAAGGGCATACCAACATCACTCACTTGAAAGAACATTTTTCAATCTTCTTTTAGAGGTGCATATATGTGAATACATTGAAGAAATGATAATCAAACAGTCTGACTACCAACTGATTACATCCACTGATTAAGCTTAGAAAAATTCTCAATCATTCTCCAAGAATATAAATCTAGAAGAGTTGTCACACTTTTATTAGGGGCTGCAGGTCTACTATGTATACTCATATATTAAGAGGTTCATTCAAATGACTTACAAATAATTTACTGTCTAGAAATCACTGAGTTAACATGAGCTGTTGTGACATGTTATGCCCACATATTTTGGATTTGTTATGATTTAAATCAAACTTGGTTGAGTTCAAGTATTCCAGAAAGCTGAGAATAAAGTAATCCTCAGACACGTGGTGTTGCTTTCTTCTAATCAGCTATTTCAATAAACACTTATTTTGGAGAAATGTCTTAATTAGACCAAGTACATCCATTTGCTATTTCTTTATCTGAAATTTTATTTACTGAGCTGTTAACCATCTAGCAGAATAATGATTATTCAGTGAAAATTGGGAAAGAAGAGACACATATTTATTAAATTGCTTTGTATGACTGTTTGAAATATATACTCAGAGAAGGGAAAAGGAGAATATTGGCAAAAACAGTCCCCACCTAAGACTCCAACAGTTAAATTAGAAAGATCATTGAAAAAAGCATATTTAAATAGGTGCTTTAAACTAGAGAGAAAGAATGATGATGGTTAACTTTGAGTTCATACTTAAGACCAATAATATGCTCCACACTTATTTGATATAGAAAACAGAGAAGATAATGTGTATTCTAGCCATGCCCAAATAGATTCTATCAATATCATTGAAATTTCTCCCACCATTCCTTCTTGGTGAGCTAAAGAAGAGAAGATACAAAAAGGAAAATATAGAGTAAATAGAAATGGTGAAATCATTAGAAGGTAGGGGAGGATGATAAAGGCCAAACACATGATAAAAATTAAACTATATATATTCTAATGATAACTCATGTTGTTATAGTAATGAGAAATGCAGCAGAGTTCCTTAGAAGGCTACCTGGAGATATGAGAAGTTTAATTAAAATTGAAGATACATCAAAAGGTGTGGGGTATTTCTGTAATAAACCTGTAGAATATAAATGAAAGAAATTTCACCCTAAAAGCATCTTGCTAAGCCAAACATACAGACAAACCAATCAGCCAATCCAGTTATTAAGGGGTTTTCTTTGTCTTTTTAAAGACACAGCCAGTATAATTTTACTAGAAAGGACTGTAATTAAATTTTAAGGAATAACAACAAATTTCAAATCCCGATTATAGTAGGAATAGGAAATAGAATCATACAAAGATTCATTAAAATATTAACTCTGTAACACAGAGGAGTGAAAGAATGATTATTCCTGATAAGTATCTATTTACACAACCCTTGGTTGTTGATTGTGATATGCCACCCATGTATTCAGGTTGCTAGGTTTGTATCTTTCTCTTCAACTGATTTCTCTTTCTGAATTCTTATGTAATACCTATTTTCCTGCATCATCTCCTTTACAGAAATCAGAAAATAAGTGTTGATTGCAGGGCCAGATAGCTGCTTCTGACTTTTACCCCCAGCTGTTAGACCATTTGTTTACTTGGTTTCCCTGCTATTGTATTTTTTCTTTTTCAATGAGAGATATCAATGCTCTTGTCCTTTCTGAGTATATGTGGGATATGATTGTCTTTTTCTCTCTAGAGCTCTGTACAGTTCATGGTATGATGGACTAAAGATCTCACTGCCCTTCCCTGCTCTTCCTGTAAAAAGAGCTCCTCCTAATTATATTTTATCTGTTGAAGACAGTTTCCATTCCCAGAAGCTTTATCTTTGTATGAGTGTTAGTCTTCAAAAATAAGCCCTATGATTCAGTGATCTGTGGCCCGTTTATTCTATGTTGTATCTAAAGGACATTTCATAGGAGACCTCTGTTAGTGAGCCCAGGGCTGTCAGTTATCATGATTCATGGCTCTCTATAAAGGGAAAGTATAAATATCTATAAGTTTTATCAGAAGAAAATACTATTCAGAAGAAAAATACTATCCTACTGCATTCTTTCTTGGCTCAGAATGAACTCTCATTTTCTTTGGGAATGTCCTTCCAGAGGTTTGAAGTAAAGATGTCATTAATCCTTTCTGCTGGCATCTCAACTACAGTATTTAACATATTTGGACCAAGCTGTGGATCCCTAGTTCCTGATTTTCTATGTGTATCATCTCTATAAAACACCCCAGGCAATTACATGATTCCCAGTGGTAGAGGGGAAAATTTGTCTAATTGAATTTAAAGAAAAAAAAATGGCACCGAGAGGTGAGATGTTTCTTTCAAACCATAGCTTTAACTACATGGACCTTTGTTGGCAAAGTGATGTCTCTGCTCTTTAATACACTGTTTAGGTTTGTCACAGCTTTCCTTCCAAAGAGCAAGCCTATTTTAATCCATCAGCAGTCTTTATATCCAATAAAAGGTTGTCAGTTCAGTCGCTCAGTCGTGTCCGACTCTTTGCGACCCCATGAATCGCAGCACGCCAGGCCTCCCTGACCATCACCAACTCCCGGAGTTCACTCAGACTCGTGTCCATCGAGTCAGTGATGCCATCCAGCCATCTCATCCTCTGTCATCCCCTAAAAGGTTGTCAGTTAATTATAAATATTTATATTTCAAAATTATGTCACACCATTTGAAGTACAAAAAATATAATGTAGACCCAGTGTCTGACTACAAGCAGCTTATGTTCCAATACCAATTCTAATAAATACAAAAAATAGAGAATGTGTCTATTCATTCTAACTTATTGATTGGATTGGGAATTCCCTGGTAGCTCAGCTGGTAAAGAATCTGCCTGCAGCACAGGAGACCCGGGTTCAATCCCTGGGTCAGGAAGAAACCCTGGAGAAGGAAATGGCAACCCACTCCTGTATTCTTGCCTGGAAAAATCCCATGGACAGAGGAGCCTGGTGGGCTACAATCCATGGGGTTGCAAAGAATCGGACTCAATTTAGTGACTAAACCACCACCACCACATTGACAGGATTGTGGAATAATATGTAGGTAAAGTTCAAGACACATAGCAAATAGATATATTTTCAAAGAAGGATTATTTTATACAATAAATTAATAATTTATTAAAATGAGCAAAGAGTATTAAATCTCAAAGTAAGCATTTGTTGTTGTTGTTGTTAGTAAGTCACTAAGTTCTACATAGCTCTTTAAGACCCCATCAACTATAGCCTGCCAGGCTCTTCTGTCCATAGAATTTCCAAAGCAAGAATACTGGAGTAGGGTTGCCATTTCCTTCTCCAGGGAATCTTTCTGATCCAAGGATTGAACCCAAGCATTGGGAAGCAGATGCTTTACCAGTAAGCCAGCAGGGAAACCCCAAATTAAGCACAAAGATAATTAAATTAAATACTTAAATCTCTAGAATAAAATGGTAACATTAATAATGGTTAT
>SJYQ01096339.1:397424-423821 GCA_006410935.1 Redunca redunca | reverse complement strand
TAATATTGGTTTATAATGTTATATAAGTATCATGTGTACAGTATTGTATTTATACCAATTAAAAATCCCCACTATTCTGTTCTCTGTACATGCATTTGTTTTTGCTTGGTTTGTTTTGTTCACTTATTTTTGCTTGCTTACTTTTTCACATATGCATGAGATCGTATAGTATTTGTCTTTCTCCATCTGACTTACTTCATTTAGCAAAACACCCTCAAGATCCATCCATGTAAATGGCAAGAAACCTCAGTTAAAAAATAAATCTATAATACATGAAATAAAGTAAATAAAATGGTGTAGCTAAAAATAAAGAAACAGAATAAAATCTGCCTTCTAAATCCAACCATGATTGTGAAAGAAAAGGGACTTCTTTGTCATGGCTATTTTTCTTGATATTGATATGCTCTTTCTAAAATTAAGAAACTATGAACACTCTGTCCCTAGAACATCTCTAAGAATAAAATGAACATTTATTGAACAAAGACTATGTGGTGTATGAAACTGTATACACAAAAAATTATCTCGAAACAAGTCCATTCCTTCAGAAATGTATAAATTAAGTCATATGAAAGGTAATGAACTTGTCCATGGTCACAAAGTAAGTTAAACTCTGAGCCAGATTTTCAACCTAAATTAGCTTATTCTAGGGTTCTCAGGTTCATCTCTGAATGAGCTTGCTCTGACGGTTAATGTTTTCCCACCTTTCTTCCAACAATGTGTCCCTTTTGAGGTTTCTAATGATGACTGACTAATAATCTGAGTTTCTATGCTTAACATCAGCCTCGGATGCTGAAACAAAGGTAACAATTTAAAAGTGCTCAGAAAATATTATAAACAATCAGCTTTTTTTTTTTTCATTTATAGACACCAACAAGAGCAACTTCGCCTATCTAGTACTTACTGATAAAAATGGTTCTTCTTCCAAAACAACAATTTTATGAGGCAATCTTTAGCAAATTAATATATAAATAATTGTTACCTTATGTCTTTCTGTAATCAGATCCCCCTGACTCACCTAGTATGCCTCTGCATCAAAGTCTTAATTCTCTTTCCCCATCTGCTTGCTTATAGCTGGTGTGCTGGCAAGCAGTTGCTAAGATAGTTGCCCGAGGGCCTAGTGGGAGAACTGCAATGCTGGCAATTTTTTTCTCTTTCAGGAGCACATAGAGAAAGTTATGGCAGTCATTTCTGTAATTTCAGTATAAAGTTATGCCATGTCATCATCTACTCAGTGTTCTCTGGTCATATAACTGTATGCTGTAATTCATCTTACACAGTGACGAACACGACTTTAAAGGGAGGGATTTTCTTTTTCCAACTAATTCTAAGGATCGATATATAGCACGAGAAACAAGGTAAGGGGACTCTGGAGAGAGAGACAGAAGGAGGGAGAATTATATGTAGACCTAATGTGAAAGGAACAAGGAGAAGATGTACATATTGTGTTATTATGGTGTGTTGTATGTCTATTAATAGAAAATTCAGAGTTGGTACATATGCATACAATGAGAATTAATATTTTGGTCTTGGTAGTGTAAAATGAACAAAACAACCATATAGTGAAAAAAGAAGAGAGATTACTGTGACTAAAATGGGATGTGAACAAAGAAGTCTATATATTGAATGAAATTGAAAGCAGCTCTGATTCGTTTAAGCCTGGATTCTCAAAGCATTCAATAACCAGCAAGAAAAAAAAGGGAAATGTTTAAGGTTTCTTTAACTTGGGGGTCAGGTAACTCCAGCCCCAGTCAAATCTGATTCACAGCATACTTTTGTATTTTATAGGGGCTATAAATTATTTGTACAACTTGAAATGCTCCCAAGAAATCAAAAGAAGAAAACATTTTGGACCCATAAAACAAAACATACAGGAAATTCAAATTTCAGTATTCATAAATAAAGTTTTTAATTATGGCAATATAAATATGTGCAAATGTGTTTTCTCTTCTTATATAAATGCTTACATAATATTCTTCATTTTTCCAATTGACTAGCAAAACCTATAATATTTAGTAATAGGCTCTTCACAGAAAAAAGTTGCTCAACCTCTGGTTTAATCCAATCAGACCCACTTGAAATTGAGTAGAATTCTTGAGACCATAATGTTGCTAGCCAATGGAGTTCTGAATGAAGTAGATTAAGGAAAGCTTTTTACTCAGGTCTTTCACTGGAACAGATTGGACAAGAAAATAATGTCTACATGAATTAAATTATATAACTTATTTGTTATTTTAAATTTATGATGTGCATTTTATATCCAAACAAATATAATAATATGATTCATATTATAAGGAAGTTATTACTTGAGACCTATGCATGAAAGAGTCTCATCTATTTTTATTTAATAATATAAAGAATAAATACTTTGGGGAAGATAGAATATTATATTCTAACAGTGAGATTTTACCCTGTATTAATTCATACTCTTTTAAGATAGTCAGGTTTCACTACTGATAATCATCAAAAAACTGAGGGCACTCTTTCCCCTTTCCCCTTGATAGTTTCCTCACAATAAAGAGCTTTGGGATGATGTAAATAGAAATTGTAGGAATTAATAATTGGCTAACTTGTTTTATAACAGTCTGGCAACAATCAAATGCAGTCTCTAGATGACACTTTTTGAGAATGGAGAGCAAATATAAAAGAATAACTATTTCCTAATTGGATTCATAAATTTAAACAAAATAAACACCCTGCTGTATGTTTAGATTATAAAGTGGAAATAACAGGGTTTTAAAATTATAGGCCATTTATTTAGAAAGAGAAGGAAGGTCACATAACTCAAATCCTTAAAGGTGACTTTCTGACTTGCAGCTAAATATCCCCTGGTTAATTAGGGGATATTGACTCAGAACTCAAAGACAAGGCTTTATCAGTAAGGGTAGATTTGATGGATCCAGGCACCAGATGAGATCCCCCTTGATAACTCTACTTACACAGCATATTTGAGATTTTCATTACTAACACATATACATTTATAAATAACTCTGCTACTATAAAATTACAATGGAAGTAATTCTTAAAAGGTTTAGAGATTTAAAAAAAAAACAAGCAAATTAAAATCAATATTTTGGCTTTACATTACAGTATTTCTTCAAAATAATATAACACATCTTTCTTTCTTTGAGTAAGGGGACTGGCAGATCTCTGGGTCAATCTTATCTTTCTAATTATTTCATTGTTCTGTGATTTGACTCCATGCTCTTTGGAAGTCACAAAGATAAGATAGAAAAGCAAAAACCAAATAAAGAATTCCCAAATTTTCTACTGATTACCAATGAATTTTTAATAACACTTAAAATTAATTTTACCCATGAAAGTTCATTTACAATAGTTCTCCCATGTAAAAAGATAAAGCATTATCAATAAGTCTAAAGAAAACTGCTCCCACTACTCCACATCCTTCCTTTTGTATATATGTTCCTTTCTAAGGTGCCATCCAATCACTGAGTCTATGGAACTTACTTCCAAAATGCCAGAATGAAAAAAAGATCATGGTGCAGGAGAAGTATGGGAAAAAATATATTAATCACTATAGCCAGATATATTGCCACTAGAAGAGTACATAGTGAAACATCCCAACAATATATTTCAGCATATAAATCTGATGTTACTTTCTGATACATGCATCTAATGGTTTCCCATTTCTTTCAGAGTAAAAGTCAAAGTTCTTATGAGGAGCATGAAGTCTCATTCAGATTATGCTTCCACCTCATCTCTTTCTACTCCCTTCCTCCCTCATTCAGTGCAATTGTATTGATCTAATCAATGCTCCTTGAACAAGCCAGGCACACTTCAGAGCACCATGTCTGTGTCTGTGGCCTGAGATGCTATCCCCCCAGTCATAACTCTTGGCAAGCTCTCTTGTTTCCTTCAGGTCTTCAAACTAAAAGTCACCTTCTTTAAAAAAAGTCCACCTGACTTCCTTACCTTAGTTTCCACTCCTCCTTCCTAATTTTCTGGAATATTTTGCCTCCTTTGCACTTTCTCTGTGCTTCTCAGGAGGCTCAGTGGTAAAGAATCCACCTGCTGATGCAGGAGATGAAAGAGACACATGTTCAATCCCTGGGTGTGGAAGATCCCTTGGAGGAGGAAATGGCAACCCAGTCCAGTATTTCTTGCTTGATACAGAGGAACCTGGCAGCCTACAGTCCATGGGGTCACAAACAGTCAGACACGACTGAGCACACACACACACACACACGCACTCTATGCATTTTGCTTAAAATCTAGTTTATTGACTAACACTCTCACTGGAATATAAGGTGCTGAATCTAAAGATTTTCTTTGATATATTCATTAATGACTCCCTTATACTAGAAGATTGTGTGTCATATGATAGGTATTCAATAAATACTTGCAAAAGGAATATATGTACAAATAGAACCTTTAATATTCAAGGTTTACTTCCTTCACACGAAACTGTTATGGCTGGCTTAGTCAGTGAATTAATTCAACTTTTTCTTTTGACAATGATATAAGGAAAAATTAGTATAGCTTACGTCTCAAAAGTTAGACCAAAATATCCCAAGGATGGTGTCAGTACTCTCTCTCTCGCTACTTTTGTTTTCTCTGCAGTTTGTTTCTGTTTCACCTTATTCTTAGGGCTTCCATGGTGGCTCAGCAGTAAAGAATCTGCCTACAATGCAGGAAACATGGGTCTAATCCCTGGAGCAGGAAGATCCACTAGAGAAAGAAGTGGAAACCCACTACAGTATTATCGCCTGGAAATTCCTATGGACAGAGGAGCCTGATGGGCTATATCCACGGGGATGCAAAGAGTCAGACAGGACTGAGCAACTGAGGGTATATGCACACAACCTCACTCTCACAGTTTCTCTAGTGGCAACTGGTCCTAGACAGTTTCACGGATTCTGAAGTGTGCAAACTTGGCATCATTCCCAATAGTGCCAACTGAAATTGAGAGGAAGGTTATGATTGTTTTGGCTCTTTGTGTATCTATTAACCAAACCACTCAGGATGGACACAGATTGAAAGGCTATAACTTCTCAGGTCTCCATTTCACACCTACATGGCAGAAGAGATCTTCTCAAGTCTTTCTTCTGGACTAATTGCTTCTCAATCTACACAGAAAAGCCCACAAAGAAGGATGCTTCCATTTTTACTGAGTTACAATATCTTCTGAATTTTATGTAACAGGAATTCAGAACCTTCCCCCGCCCCCCCAGGATGCAGAACCTTAAACAAATCCAGAGGATTTTATTAGGGAAATAAAATTCTCCTGCCAACCTAGAAAACCTCTCCACAGAGGAAGAGAAGGAAAACAATTTTGTTATCGACTAAGCATTAAGCCAGAATGTGATACACATCACAGGTAATCCACTAAGAGTCTGGGAAATAGAAGGAAACCTCACCCATTTACACAGCCAAGCAGATACCACCTATTACATGCATGTTCTCAAATAATAACTAATTTTCAAGTAAGAGGACTGTTAGCACTTTTACACACATTCATTCTAGATTCTGGTACTTGGGATAGCCATTTGTTTTTGTTAGTTGATTTTATACAAAGGAAAAATAAACTTCTCATACTATCATGAGGGGCGGTACTTTTATAATTTGGAGGAAAGGCCAGCCTAAGTAGTTCCTAGTCTCCCCTAGAATCTGGGAGGGAGCAGCTCTGTCTTTGATAATTACATTTGAAAGAGATGGTTCCTGTATTCCTGAAAAGGATGTTTTTGGTTCCCAGCAAGAGGCTTATTTAGCTGCTAAAATGCTTACATACATTTCAAGCAGAGGAAGCATTTAAAATGACAAGGTTCTTAAAGAATAATGTTAGGGGAGAATCTTTTCCCTTATATTCTACAGGGAGGGCTAAGTCTTTTTAATTTACATTTGCCCTTACATTGTAAATTTTGAAAAAGGAAAAAGTAGAACAATATTGGACAAAAGAATGCATTTTGTGTGTGAGTGTTGTGTGAAAAAAAGGAAGTAGTGTGAGGTATTGCATAGAAAGAGAAATACATAATTACATAGAAGACAACACCTAAAAGCTGAACACATTAGAGCAAAAAGGTCCCCGTTAAAAGCTGAGCACATTAGAGCAAAAAGATCCCTGTGATGGTGAATAATTACAGAAATGTGTGTGTGTGTGTGTGTGTGTGTGTGTGTGTAATCAGGGTGGAGTGGGCAGGGAGTGCTGTCAAAGCTGCAGGATTCATGCCTGTGGGGTTCTAAAACCCTTGAGATTTGCATTTCTCTAATAATTAATGATGTTGAGCATCTTTTCATGTATGTGTTGACCATCTGTATATTTTCTTTGGAGAAATGTTTATTTAGGGCTTCTGCCCATTGTTTTTGATTGGGTTGTTTGTTTTTCTGATACTTAATTGCATAAGCTGCTTGCATGTTTTGGAGATTAATCCTTTGTCAGTTGTTTCATTGGCAAATATTTTCTCCCATTCTGAGGGTTGTCTTTTCAGCAGAAACTGACCCAACATTGTAAAGCAGTTATACTCCAATTAAAAAAAAAAAAAGAAAAAAAAACCTCTTGAGAGACTGAGTATACAAAAGGAAAATGACCAGACCTAATGTAAAAGTAGAATTTTCACCTACAACCTCGATAGCAACCAGTTCAGGAAGCCTAACCATAGCTCCCATATCACTTGCCCCCATAGTGTCACAATTTGGTCAAAAATTAAAGGGCTTCCTAATTTTTGTTCTTCCTGTTTTAACTTAGAAACAACTAGAAAAAGCCAAAATTGCTCCCCAAACAAATCATATGAGATATCCCACAACAAGCTAACCAATCTCCAGCTTCCCTCTGCAAATAATCTCCAGTTGGGGCATACCTGAAGCTTTTTCTGTTTTAAATCTTCTTTTTCTTTTTTTTTTAACTATAAAGCCTTTCTACTCTGCTGACTGTTTTTGAGTCTCTGACAAAGGCAAGTAATGATAGCTGCATCCCCTGCACATGGATAGCCTTTTCTTGTTCTCCTTTGGGTGGTCTTTGTTTATTCCCCCACACTAAAGATCTTGGTGGAGGCAAATATGAATTCAACTCTAGGCACTTAGGAATTGTGAACCACTATGTGTATGCAGAACTCTGTAAAAAAAAAAAAAAGTCACTCAGTAAATGACAAGCCACACAAAAAAAGTCTACTATCAGTAAATAAACAAAATTTCTGTGAAAAAGAACTAAACAAGAAAGTATAAATAATGGATTCTTTTCTCCTCAGTTCAGTTCAGTCGCTCAGTCGTGTCCGATTTTTTGCGACCGCATGAATCGCAGCATGCCAGGCCTCCCTGTCCATCACCAACTCCTGGATTTCACTCAGACTCGCATCCATCGAGTCAGTGATGCCATCCAGCCATCTCATCTTCTGTCGTCCTCTTCTCCTCCGGCCCCCAATCCCTCCCAGCATCAGAGTCTTTTCCAATGAATCAACTCTTCGCATGAGGTGGCCAACGTACTGGTTTCAGCTTCAGCATCATTCCCTCCAAAGAAATCCCAGGGCTGATCTCCTTAAGAATGCACAGGTTGAATCTCCTTGCAGTCCAAGGGACTCTCAAGAGTCTTCTCCAACATCACAGTTCAAAAGCATCAATTCTTCGGCACTCAGCCTTCTTCACAGTCCAACTCTCACATCCATACATGACTACTGGAAAAACCTTAGCCTTGACTAGATGGACCTTTGTTGGCAATGTCTCTGCTTTTAAATATGCTATCTAGGTTGGTCATAACTTTTCTTCCAAGGAGTAAGCGTCTTTTAATTTCATGGCTACAGTCACCATCTGCAGTGATTTTGGAGCCCCCTAAAATACAGTCTGACACTGTTTCCACTGTTTCCCCATCTATTTCCCATGTGATGGGACCAGATGCCATGATCTTCATTTTCTGAATGTTGAGCTTTAAGCCAACTTTTTCACTCTCCTCTTTCACTTTCATCAAGAGGCTTTTTAGTTCCTCTTCACTTTCTGCCATAAGGGTGGTGTCATCTGCATATCTGAGGTTATTGAGATTTCTCCTGCCAATCTTGATTCCAGCTTGTGCTTCCTCCAGCCCAGCATTTCTCATGATGTACTCTGCATATAAGTTAAATAAGCAGGGTGACAATACACAGCCTTGACGTACTCCTTTTCCTGTTTGGAACCAATCTGTTGTTCCATGTCCAGTTCTAACTGTTGCTTCCTGACCTGCATATAGGTTTCTCAAGAGGCAGGTCAGGTGGTCTGGTATTCCCATCTCTTTCAGAATTTTCCACAGTTTATTGTGATCCACGCAGTCAAAGGCTTTGGCATAGTCGATAACGCAGAAATAGATGTTTTTCTGGAACTCTCTTGCTTTTTCGATGATCCAGTGGATGTTGGCTATTTGATCTCTGGTTCCTCTGCCTTTTCTAAAACCAGCTTGAACATCTGGAAGTTCACGGTTCATGTATTGTTGAAGCCTGGCTTGGAGAATTTTGAGCATTACTTTACAATTGTTTTGCTTTATATTTGTACCATAAGTGTTGTCTAGATTTTTTAAGAGAACTAATTATTTACATGTGATTTTAATTTTTATACTATTAGTATCTTTGTATATCTGGTAATTTTTACTTATCACACTCTTTTTTTTTTTTTTAACTGTGTGTGTGTGTGTGTGTGTGTGTGCTTGGTTGTGTCTGACTCTACAGCTCCATGGACTATAGCCTGCCAGGCTCCTCTGTCCATGGAATTTTACAGGCAAGAATACTGGTGTGGGTTGCCATTTGGGCTAGTGAAGTTTTAGATTTTTTTTCTTTACTTATACGGAAAGAAGGAAAGAACTCTTTTCCATCTAGGTTTCTCCTGGTAGGTATTCTGAGCAGGCAGTTTTTGAAATAAGGTAGTTTTCTCATACGAGTTGTGGACTTTCTAAAAATCTGAATGGGAAGAGTGTTTCTCAGGAACCCCAGGGTGGATCTAGGCCTCCTGTGCTGTTGTTCTTTGCTTGATGGATGAGTTGGTTACTTTTTCTTTTAGTTAGAGAAAAGACGGGTTTCCCTCATAGGTTAGTCAGTAAAGAATCTGCCTGCAATGCAGGAGACCTGGGTTCAATTCCTGGGTTGAAAATATCCTCTGGAGAAGGAAATGGCAACCAACTCCAGTGTTCTTGCCTGGAGAAATCCATGGACAGAAGAGCCTGGCAGGCCACAGTCCATGGTGTCCACAAGAGTCAGATATGACTTAGTGACTAAACCAAACAAAACAGAGAAAAGATATGTCAATTTTGCCCACTATGTGCTAAGTATTGGCTCTGTTCTGCCTGGGGATGAGGGAAGGATGGGAGAGCAGAAAGATGCAGTTGACTTGATTTGCATCTTTCCATGAACTTATATGCAGAGTACATCATGAGAAATTCAGGGCTGGATGAAGCACAGGCTGAAATCGAGATTGCTGGGAGAAATGTCAATAACCTCAGATATGCAGATGATACCACCCTTATGGCAGAAAGTGAAGAAGAATAAAAGAGCCTCTTGATGAAAGTGAAAGAAGAGAGTAAAAAAGTTGGCTTAAAGCTCAACATTCAGAAAACGAAGATCATGGCATCTGGTCCCATCATTTCAAGGCAAATAGATGGGGAAATAATGGAAACGGTGTCAGACTTTATTTTTTGGGCTCCAAAATCACTGCAGGTGGTGACTGCAGCCATGAAATTGAAAGACACTTGCTCCTTGGAAGAAAAGTTATGACCAACCTAGATAGCATATTTAAAAGCAGAGACATTACTTTGCCAACAAAGGTCTGTCTGGTCAAAGCTATGGTTTTTCTTTCAGTAGTCACGTATGGATGTGAGAGTTGGACCATAAGGAAAACTGAGAGCTGTAGAATTGATGCTTTTGAACTGTGATGTTGGATGAGACTCTTGAGAGTCCCTTGGACTGCAAGGAGATCCAACCAGTCCATCCTAAAGGAAATCAGTCCTGAATATTCACTGGAAGGACTGACACTGCAGCTGAAGCTCCAATACTTTGGCCAACTGATGCAAATAACTGACTCATTTGAAAAGACCCTGATGCTGGGAAAGATTAAGGGCAGGAGGAGAAGGGGACGACAGAGGATGAGATGGTTGGATGGTATCACCAACTTGATGGACATGAGTTTGAGCAAGCTGGTGATGGACAGGGAAGCTCTGAAGTCCACTGGGTCACAGAGTCAGACATGACTAAGCAACTGAACTTATGAGGTCTCACACTTCAACTCTGCTTCTCAGCTCAATCCTCTGCAGACACTCCTGATAGGATTCTAGAGCCCCATCGATGTTCTGCTGGGCACATTGACTGCCATATACTCTAACAAGAATATACTTTCCATCTAGTCCATGTATATTCTAGGAATCTCAGGTTTGGAGTTTCCCAAGTTCCTCTTCCATTCATACTTTGTGAAGTTTGATGAATTCTCTATCTAGTTGTAGATCTAGTCACTCTCCTCTCTACACTATTAGTAAATTCTTTCCTTCTGTACCTCAAAGCTTCATTTTTGGTGCAGCTTTCAGTAAATAGGATGGCATATACTAATGTGCTTAAACTTTGGGAGACACATTGATTTATTATAACTAATTTTAATGCTATTAAAATATGTTTTAACTGAAAACAGAGATTTCCCTCCTCAGTTTCTGTTGTTCATGGCTACATTCTGTCTTAAAGTGTGTCAAAGAAAAATTGCTCAGCATAAACTGAAATAAGCAAGGAAGACTTTGTTCAGGACTATTGAATGAGGAAAGACCAGAATGGAGTTTGAACAAAACCCAGTTGAAACGAAAGGTGGGAGAGAGTTTAAGAACTGGGGTAGAGGGTGGGGTCTAAGGCCATCTGTGTTTGCTAATTGGCCTTATTCAAAGGAAAAGTGAACTTTTCCCCAACTCCATGCACAAGGTAGTTTGACCACATGGACTGTGTTGCTCCCCCAAATTAGACTATCTTCCCGTAGAAATGGGGAAAGAGGGGTTCTACCGTCCTCAAAGGCCACATTTCAAAAAGATAGCTCCCAAGTACTTGAGAAATTCAGTCTTGGGTTTTCTTAATAAAACTTAGAGATTTTTTAAAAAAGATTTACATCTCAAATGTACAGAGAAAGGATTGACAACTGTAAGTTTTCAAAAGGAAATGCTCTAGGACAAGGGAAGTCAGAGCTAAGAATCAGAAAGAAATCTGTCTAGAATTTAGTCAAGCTGAGGGGAACCTTAAGGCCACTTTGATCAAGTGCAATAGATTTTCAGCTAGACTTCATTAACTTTCCTCCTAGGCTAGGTCAGTATTTAACAACTACAGAAACTAGTAGGAAATCCTAAAGACTAAGACACCTTTCCTAATTCATTGTATTTGTTACACCCTAGACAGTCATTTTACTTGTACCATTCAAGGAATGCAGTTCACAAAACCAAATAGTACTCTTTAGAATTTGGCTTGTTTTCATTCAATTTCATTTTGTTCTGTATTAGAAAAATTCCCTTGAAATAAACAAAGCTAGTTAGAATATTTTATACCATGATTCACTGCTATTGAAAAGATTCAGTAAATTATAATGGGATGCATGTTCAATATCAATCAGAACCTTGAAGACTGTGAATTACTAATCACATATCCAATAGAAGATAGTTATTACATTAAATGTCAAAAATTTAGTAGAATGTAAGACTGTTCATTTGTGCAATATACAACAAGTAAAATTGAACTGATGCAAGAGATATATTTTTGTAAATAAAATGGGATTATGCAACTGTCATAAATTTAAAGGTTTTAGATTTGGAAGAGATGTCTAACTTCTATGTGANGGTCTGGAAAGCTCTTGGTATTTTGTTTTATTATCTGACTGCCTTATTGCTGCTTAAGTTGATTAAATAACAAAAATCATTAGAATTTTTAGTTTGGGAGCTGTAATTCAAGGAAATTCTACCTCAGGTGTCTATGAGTAAAGAGGTAATAATTCATACAGGAGTGTGACATATAGTGACTGACAAATGTTTACCCTTGAGTATGCTATTAGCTTTAATTATTTTAACCATTTTTGTGGTGAAGTTATATGACCTATGTGGATATAGGCATCAAATAAATTAACTTATCTTATAAGGAAACAATTTTTTTAATTGTCACATGTCAGTAAAACTGTTAAGCAACTAAAATTTGAAGTAACCAATATTGTATCTTAAATATGCTTGTGTGTGTGTGTGTGTGTACTCAGTCACGTCTGACTTTTTGCAGCCCCAAAATATGCTTAGTCTTCCCACAACCCCCAGTGAGACTTCCTTGGTGACTTGGATGGTAAAGAACCTGCCTGCCAATCCAGGTTGAAACAATCCCCTGGAGAAAGAAATGGCAACTCACTCCAGTATTCTTGCCTGTGAAATCCCATGGACAGAGGAGCCTGGAGGGCTTCAGTCTATGGAGGAAACAAAGAGTTGGACATGGCTTAGTGACTTAACAATAACAACCCCCAGAGAAGCTGAGAATCTAGAACTGAAGGGAGATATCTGCTGGAATCCATTTACTCAATCTCTTTGTCTGTAGGAAGATTTTGTATCATCTTCATTGCTAAGACTTATCTTATCTAGTCTTATTTCTTTTTTTGAATAATATTTTTACTAACACATACCAAACTTGAAACTAAAACAAAGAACTGAAAGAATATAATTTATGATTGTGGCCACACATTCAGTTATTGTGCAGAAACCATAATTTGTCAAAATAACTTAAAGGTTTACTTTTGCAAACTCCAGGAGATGGTGAAGGACAGGGAGGTCTGTCGTGCTGCCATCCATGAGATCACAAAGAGTCAGACATGACTGGGCAACTGAGCAACAACAACAATCAGCAGAGAAAATATTTGAAGAACAAAAAAGTTCTTCCCAAGATTTCAAGGATCTTTTTGCCTTTGCTCAAATATTCTAAAACATACAAATTTTGAGCTATTTATTTTGACATTGGTCACTTATATAATCAAAAAATAGTATAGAAAACATGAGTATTGTTTGATTGGCAAGGTATTAGCACCTCATAGACGTGCACACCCTAATCTCTGGAATTCATGAATATGTTACATTACACTGCAAAAGGGACTTTACAGATATTATCAAGGTAATTGACCTTAAAATAAGAGTACTGTGGATTATCCAGGTGGGTTTAAAAGAATCACGAGTCATTAAAAACAATAACTTTCTCCATTTGTATGAAGAAGAGAGAAAATGTAGAGAAAAAGGTTTCAAAGTTCTGTTGCTAGCTCTGAGATGAAGGAATCCAAGAAAAAATGGGGAATCAAGAAAAAAATGAGGGCCTCCAGGAGCTCAGAACATCTGCAAACTGACAGTTATATGGACTTAAGTTCTACAACTGCAAGGAAATGGATTCCTCCAACAAGTTGAATGAATCTGAAAGTGGATTCTTTTCCTAAACCTCTAGTAATAAGTACAGACTTACTAACAACCTGTGATTTGAGTTGAACTGGCCTCTGGTCCTATGATAATAGATTTGTGTTGTTTTAAACTTTTCTATTTGTGGGAAAATTGCTGAGGCAGCAAAAGAAAATTAATACAGTGAGAAAGTTTCACAGTAGAGGTCATTGTTTTTCGATGTATATGCGATCATTTATTTAATCAGTGAGTTTTACTGAAAGTCATAGAAGAGTCAGGTACTGCACAGTGTTAAAATGCAGTGTTAGAACTTAGAGAATAGAAACACATGTCGACTTCCTGAAACATGCAGAATTAGGATGTACACTAGGTATGACAGTAGCAATAGAAGCAATAGTTTTTACTGCCACAAAAATGCAGTCGTGCCACAGATTAATAATAAATTGGGGGGGGCGGGGCACGGGGAGAAAAAGAAGGGAAATAATGAAGAGAAGTGAAAGAAAAGTGAGATATATAAACACTGTTTTCAGTCCAATTCAGCTACACAATCGTGTCCAACACTTCGTGACTCCATGAACTGCAGCACACCAGGCTTTCCTGTCTATCACAAAACTCCTGAAGCATACACAAACTCATGCCCATCCAGTCAGTGATGCCATCCAGCCATCTAGTCCTCTGTCTTCCGCTTCTCCTCCCACCTTCAATCATTCCCAGCATCAGGGTCTTTTCCAATGAGTCAGCTCTTTGCATCAGGTGGCCAAAGTATTGGAGTTTCAGCTTCAGCATCAGCCCTTCCAATGAATATTCAGGACTGATTTCCTTTAGGATGGACTGGTTGGATCTCCTTGCAATCCAATGGACTCTCAAGAGTCTCCTCCAACACCACGGTTCCAAAGTATCAGTTCTTCAGCGCTCAGATTACTTTATAGTCCAACTCTCACATCCATACATGACTACTGGAAAAACAATAGCTTTGACTAGATGGATCTTAGTTTGCAAAGTAATGTCTTTGCCTTTTAGCATGTTGTCTAGTTTGGTCATAGTTTTTTTCCAAGGAGCAAGTGTCTTTTAATTTCATGGCTTCAGTAACCACCTGTAGTGATTTTAGAGACCAAACATATAAAGTTTTTTATTTTATATGTTTCCACTGTTTCCCCATCTATTTGCCATTAAGAGATGTGACATGATGCCATGATCTTAGTTTTCTGAATGTTGAATTTTAAACCAACATTTTCACTCTCCTCCTTCACTTTCATAAAGGGTCTCTTTAGTTCTTTGCTTTTTTCCATAAGGGTGGTATCATCTGCAAGTCTGAGGTTATTGATATTTCTCCACGAAATCTTGATTTCAGCTTTTAATTCATCAAGCCCAGCATTTCACATGATGTACTCTGCACATAAGTTAAATAAGCAGGGTGACTGTACTTACAGCCTTGACATACTCTTTCCTTATTTGGAACCAGGCTGTTGTTCCATGTCCAGTTCTAACTGGTGCTTCTTGACCTGCATACAGATTTATCAGGAGGCAGGTCAGGTAGTCTGGTATTCCCATCACTTGAAGAATTTTCCACAGTTTATTGTGATTCAAACAGTCAAAGGCTTTGCCGTAGTCAATAAAGCAGATATTTTTCTGGAACTCTTTTGCTTTTTTGATGATCCAACAGTTGTTGGCAATTTGATCTATGGTTCCTCTGCTTTTTCTAAATCCAGCTTGAACAGTTCACAGTTCATGTGCTGCTAAAGCCTGGCTTGGAGAATATTGAGCATTACTTTGCTAGTGTGTGAGATGAGTGCAACTGTGTGGTAGTTTGAACATGCTTTGACATTTCTTTCTTTGGGATTGGAATTAAAACAACTTTTTCAGTCCTGTGGCCACTGTTGAATTTTCCAAATTTGTTGCCATACTGAGTGCAGCACTTTCACAGCATCATCTTTTAGGATTTGAAATAGCTCAACTGGAATTCCATCACCTTCATGGGCTTTGTTTCTAGTGATGCTTCCTAAGGCCCATTTGACTTTGCATTTCAGGATGTCTGGCTCTAGGTTAGTGATCACACCATTGTGGTTATCTGGGTCATGAAGATCTTTTCTGTATCAATTCAGTTCAGTTCAGTTCAGTTGCTCAGTCGTGTCCGACTCTTTGCAACTCCATGAATCACAGCACGCCAGGCCTCCCTGTTCATCACCAACTCCCGGAGTACACTCAGACTCATGTCCATCGAGTCCGTGATGCCATCCAGCCATCTCATCCTCGGTTGTCCCCTTCTCCTCCTGCCCCCAATACCTCCCAGCATCAAAGTCTTTTCCAATGAGTCAACTCTTCTCATGAGGTGGCCAAAGTACTGGAGTTTCAGCTTTAGCATCATTCCTTCCAAAGAAATTCCAGGGTTGATCTCCTTCAGAATGGACTGGTTGGATCTCCTTGCAGTCCAAGGGACTCTCAAGAGTCTTCTCCAACACCACAGTTCAAAAGCATCAGTTCTTTGGCGCTCAGCCTTCCACACAGTCCAACTCTCACATCCATACATGACTACAGGAAAAACCATAGCCTTGACTAGATGGACCTTAGTCGGCAAAGTAATGTCTCTGCTTTTGAATATACTGCCTAGGTTGACTATAACTTTTCTTCCAAGGAGTAAGCATCTTTTAATTTCATGGCTTCAATCAACATCTGCAGTGATTTTGGAACCCAAGAAAAACAAAGTCTTACACTGGGCGGCAGCTTTTTTGTATAATTCTTCCATATATTCTTGCCACCTTTTCTTAATATCTTCTGCTTCTATTATCTCCATAACATTTCTATCCTTTATTTTGCCCATCTTTGCATGGAATGTTCCCTTGGTACCTCTCATATTCTTGAAGAGATCACTCGTCTTTCCCATTCTATTGTTTTCCTCTCTTTGCACTGATCTCTGAAGAAGGCTTTCTTATCTGTCTTTTCTATTGTTTGGAACTCTGCATTCAAATGGGCATATCTTTCCTTTTCTCCTTTGCCCTTTGCCTCTCTTCTTTTCACAGCTATCTGTAAGGCTTCCTCAGACAACCATTTTGCCTTTTGCATTTCTTTATCTTGGGGATGGTCTTGATCACTGCCTCGGATACAATGTCATGAACCTCCTGCCATAGTTATTCAGGCACTCTGTCTATCGCCTCTAATCCCTGAATCTATTTCTCACTTCCACTGTATAATCATAAGGGGATTTGATTTAGGTCATACCTGAATGACCTTGGAAGAAAAGTTATGAGCAACCTAGACAGCATATTCAAAAGCAGAGACATTACTTTGCCGACTAAGGTCCATCTAGTCAAGGCTATGGTTTCTCCTGTGATCATGTGTGGATGTGAGAGTTGGACTGTGAAGAAGGCTGAGCACCGAAGAATTGATGCTTTTGAACTGTGGTGTTGGAGAAGACTCTTGAGAGTCCCTTGCACTGCAAGGAGATCCAACCAGTCCATTCTGAAGGAGATCAGCCCTGGGATTTCTTTAGAAGGACTGATGCTAAAGCTGAAACTCCAGTACTTTGGCCACCTCATGAGAAGAGTTGACTCATTGGAAAAGACTTTGATGCTGGGAGGGATTGGGGGCAGGAGGAGAAGGGGATGACAGAGGATGAGATGGCTGGATGGCATCACTGACTTGATGGACGCGAGTCTGGGTGAAGTCCAGGAGTTGGTGATGGACAGGGAGGCCTGGCTTGCTGAGATTCATGGGGTTGCAAAGAGTCGGACACGACTGAGCGACTGAACTGAACTGAACTGAACTGAATGGTCTAATGGTTTTCCCTACTTTCTTCAACTTAAGTTCAAATTTGGCAATAAGCAGTTCATGATCTGAGCCACAGTTATCTCCCAGTCTTGTTTCTGCTGACTGTATAGAGCTTCTCCATCTTTGGCTGCAAAGAATATAATCAACCTGATTTTGGTATTGACCATCTGGTGATTTCCGTGTTGTTGGAAGACAGTGTTTGCTATGAGCAGTGCGTTCTCTTGGGAAAACTCTGTTAGTCTTTGCCCTGTTTCATTCTGTAATCCAAACCATATTTGCCCAGGTATCTCTTGATTTCCTACCTTTGCATTCCAGTCCCCTATAATGAAAAGGAAATCCTTTTTGCATGTTAGTTCTAGAAGGTCTTGTATGTCTTCATAGAACCGTACAACTTCAACTTTTTCAGCATTACTGGTTGGGGAATAGACTTGGATTACAGTGACAATGAGTGGCTTGCCTTGGTAAAAAACAGGGGTCGTGCTATCATTTTCAAGATTGCATCCAAGGTACTGCATTTCGGACTCTTTTTCTGATTATGACAGCTACTCCATTTCTTCTAAAGGATTCTTGCCACAGTAGTAGATAAAATGGTTGAAAGTGAAAATGAAAGTGAAGTTGCTCAGTCGTGTCCGACTCTTTGCAACCCCATGGATTTTAGCCCACCAGGTTCCTCCATCCATGGGATTCTCCAGGCAAGAGTACTGGAGTGGGGTGCCATTTCCTTCTCCAGGGGATCTTCCCAACCCAGGGATCGAACCCAGGTCTCCCACATTGTAGGCAGACGCTTTAGCATCTGAGCCACCAGGGAGTTAAACTCAGCCATTGCAGTCCATTTTCGTTCACTGGTTCATAAAATGTCAGTGCTCAGTCTTGCCATCTCCTGTTTGACCATTTCCAATTTACTTTGATTCATGGACCTAACATTCTAGGTTCCTATGTAATATTGTTCTTTATAGCATCGAAATTTCCTTCCATCACCAGTCACAACCACAGCTGGATGTTGTTTTTGTTTTGGCTCCATCTCTTCATTCTTTCTCAGGTTATTTTTCCACTGTTCTCCAGTAGCATATTGGGCACCTACTGACTTGGGGAGTTCATCTTTCAGTGTCCTATTTTTTTTTTTGCCTTTCCATACTGTTCATGGGGTTTTCAAGGCAAGAATATTGAAGTGGTTCAACATTTCCTTAGCCAGTGGACCACATTTTGACAGAAATCTTCACCATGACCCGTCTGTCCTGGGTGGCCCTACATGGGACGGCTCGTATTTTCATTGGGATCCGTCTAGTTAAGGCTATGGTTTTTCCAGTAGTCATGTATGGATGTGAGAGTTGGACTGTGAAGAAGGCTGAGCGCCAAAGAATTGATGCTTTTGAACTGTGGTGTTGGAGAAGAGTCTTGAGGGTCCCTTGGACTGCAAGGAGATCCAACCAGTCCATTCTGAAGGAGATCAACCCTGGAATTTCTTTGGAAGGAATGATGCTAAAGCTGAAACTCCAGTACTTTGGCCACCTCATGAGAAGAGTTGACTCATTGGAAAAGACTTTGATGCTGGGAAGGATTCGGGGCAGGAGGAGAAGGGGACAACCGAGGATGAGGTGGCTGGATGGCATCACTGACTCGATGGACATGAGTTTGGTTGAACTCCGGGAGTTGGTGATGGACAGGGAGGCCTGGCATGCTGCAATTCATGGGGTCACAAAAAGTTGGACATGACTGAGTGACTGAACTGAACTTAACTGAACTGAAACAAAGCTTTGGTGAATGTGATCAGTTTGATTAGTTTTCTGTGATTGTGGTTTTCAGTCTGTCTGCCCTCTGAAGGATGATAAGAGGCTTATGGAGGCTTCCTGATGGGAGAGACCGACTGAGGGGAAACTGGGTCTTGTTCTTATGGGTGGGACCATGCTCAGTTCAGTTCAGTTCAGTTGCTCAGTCGTGTCCGACTCAGTGCAACCCCATGAATCTCAGCAAGCCAGGCCTCCCTGTCCATCACCATCTCTTGGAGTTCACTCAGACTCACGTCCGTCCATCGAGTCAGTGATGCCATCCAGCCATCTCATCCTCTATCGTACCCCTCTGCTTCTGCCCCTAATCCCTCTCAGCATCAGAGTCTTTTCCAATGAGTCAGCTCTTCTCATGAGGTGGCCAAAGTACTTGAGTTTCAGTTTCAGCATCATTCCCTCCAAAGAAATCCCAGGGCTGATCTCCTTCAGAATGGACTGGTTGGATCTCCTTGCAGTCCAAGGGACTCTCAAGAATCTTTTCCAACACTACAGTTCAAAAGCATCAATTCTTTGGCACTCAGCCTTCTTCACAGTCCAACTCTCACATCTATACATAACCACTGGAAAAACCACAGCCTTGACTAGACAGACCTTAGTCGGCAAAGTAATGTCTCTGCTTTTAAATATGCTATCTAGGTTGGTCATAACTTTTCTTCCAAGGAGTAAGTATCTTTTAATTTCATGGTTGCAATCGCCATCTGCAGTGATTTTGGAACCCCCCAAAATAAACTCAGCCACTATTTCCACTGTTTCCCCATCTATTTCCCATGAAGTGATGGGACCAGATGCCATGATCTTCATTTTCTGAATGTTGAGTTTTAAGCCAACTTTTTCATTTTCCACTTTCACTTTCATCAAGAAGCTTTTTAGTTTTTCTTCACTTTCTGCCATAAGGGTGGTGTCACCTTCATATCTAAGTTTATTGATATTTCTCCCGGCAATCTTGATTCCAGCTTGTGATTCTTCTAGCCCTGCGTTTCTCATGATGTACTCTGCATAGAAGTTAAATAATCAGGGTGACAATATACATCTTGATGTACTGCTTTTCCTATTTGGCATGGTGGAGAGGTCTGACACAATGTGGAGATGGCAAGAGTGAACATCGACATTCTAAGAATCAGCGAACTAAAATGGACTGGAATGGGTGAATTTAACTCAGATGACCATTATATCTACTACTGCGGGCAAGAATCCCTCAGAAGAAATGGAGTAGCCATCATGGTTAACAAAAGAGTCCAAAATGCAGTCTTGGATGCAATCTGAAAAACGACAGAATGAACTCTGTTCATTTCCAAGGCAAACCATTCAATATCAGAGTAATCCAAGTCTATGCCCCAACCAGTAATGCTGAAGAAGCTGAAGTTGAACGGTTCTATGAAGACCTACAAGATCTTTTAGAGCTTACACCCAAAAAAGATGTCCTTTTCATTATAGGGGACTGGAATGCAAAAGTAGGAAGTCAAGAAACACCTGGAGTAACAGGCAAATTTGGCCTTGGAATGTGGAATGAAGCAGGGCATAGACGAATAGAGTTTTGCCAAGAAAATGCTCTGGTCATAGCAAACACCCTCTTCCAACAACACAAGAGAAGACTCTATACATGAACATCACCAGATGGTCAACATCGAAATCAGATTGATTATATTCTTTGCAGCCAAAGATGGAGAAGCTCTATACAGTCAACATAAAGAAGACAGGGAGCTGACGGTGGCTCACATCATGGACTCCTTATTGCCAAATTCACTTAAATTTAAGAAAGTAGAGAAAACCACTACACCATTCAGGTATGACCTAAATCAAATCTCTTATGATTATACAATGGAAGTGAGAAATAGATTTAAGGGCCTAGATCTGATAGATAGAGTGCCTGATGAACTATGGATGTAGGTTTGTGACATTGTGCAGGAGACAGAGATCAAGACCATTCCCATGGAAAAGAAATGCAAAAAAACAAAATAGCTGTCTGAGGAGGCCTTACAAATAGCTATGAAAAGAAGAGAAGTGAAAAGCAAATGAGAAAAGGAAAGATATAACTCTGAATGCAGAGTTCCAAAAAATAGCAAGAAGAGTTAAGAAAGCCTTCCTTAGCGATCAATGCAAAGAAATAGAGGAAAAGAACAGAATGGGAAAGACTAGAGATCTCTTCAAGAAAATTAGAGATAGCAAGGGAACATTTCATACAAAGATGGGCTCGATAAAGGACAGAAATGGTATGGACCTAACAGAAGCAGAAGATATTAAGAAGAAGTGGCAGGAATACACAGAAGAACTGTACAAAAAGGAGACCATGCTCAGTAAATCTTTAATCAATTTTCTGTTGATGCTTGGTGCTGTGTTCCCTCCCTCTTGTTTGACCTGAGGCCAAACTATGGTGGAAGTGATGAAGATAATGGTGACCTCCTTCAAGGGATCCTGTGCATGCACTTAGTGCCCCTGACCTTTCTGCAGGCCACCGCTGACCCATGCCTCCACCAGAGACTCCTTGAACTCACAGGCAAGTCTGGTTCAGTCTCTTGTGGGATCACTGCTCCTTTCTCCTGGGTCCTGGTGCACATAAGGTTTTGTTTGTGCCCTCCAAGAATCTGTTTCCCCAGTCCTGTGTAAGTTCTTGTGGCACTATGGTGGAGTTAATGGCAACCTCCTCCCAGAGGGCTTATGCCACACCCAGGTCTGCTGTACCCAGAGCCCCTGTCCCTTCGGCAGGCCACTGCTGACCCTCACCACCTTAGGAAACACTCAACAATCAAAGGCATATCTGGCTCAGTATCTGTGGGGTCTCCTGGTACATGTAAGGTTTTGTTTGAGCCCTCCAAGCATCTCTGGTGGGTAAGAGGTTTGATTCTAAATGCAATTTTGCCCCTCCTACCATCTTGTTTGGGTTTCTCCTTGGCCTTGGACGTGGGGTATCTTTTATTGGTGGGATCCAACATTCTCCTGTCTATGATTGTTCAGCAGTGAGTTGTAATTTTGGAGTTCTCACAGAAGATGAACACACGTCCTTCTACTCTGCCCTCTAACATCTACAAGATAAAACACTATTTGGTCTGTACATAATAAGCAGTAATTTGCCATGTAGCACTTGGGTGTGTGGAATTGCATTCCTTTTTGTCTTAAAGATATCTGTGACTTAAAAAGCAATTGCTAACATGGATGACACCATATATTTATAATTATCTTGGAGCCTCTGCATTTCTCTTTTTTAATTTTAAGTTTGTATTTTTCAAAGTGGATCCAAGTGAACTTTTTGGAGTATATCCATAGGGCAAACTCCTAGAGGCTAGTCTCTTTCAATTTACTTTGAAAAATATACTTTTGGAATTTTTATGATCTTTATATAAAGCACAAAGCACTTAATGACAGTGCTTTATCTTAAATGAGCTCTCATTTGCATTTGTTTAAACTGAAGTTGCTGAGATTCGATTAGAAAAGAAAAAAAGACTCTCACCCTACTTTAACCCATATATAGTGATTATTTTTTTTCCCTTTTGCTCCCCCCAACCCCCCGCCACCAACTTCCTATATTCAATACTTGAACAATAATTTTTGGCTGTTTTGATTACTTAGTTATTAATAGCAGTAAGAAGGATAATTCAAAGTTTATTCTCTTTCCTGATACCCTTCCATTATTAACAATAGCCATATTTAGATGTAGGTAGCTTGTAGAATGATTGTATACATTTTGTTCTATTCTCTATTGTAAAGATGTTTGCCATCTTGACTGGGTTTTTAATTTCCTGGAGATGAAACTTCCAGCAAGGGAAACACAGTGTCATTATTTGTGCTGCAAAGCTTGTTCTTGAGATTGTGATGTACAAAACCATAATGATATTATCATAATTTTTATGGTGGTCTCCCTTTCTCTAGATGCTAGCACTATACAACTTACATTCTAAAATTTTCTTCTGTACCTTTTTGAATTTAAATTTTTGACATAAAACAAGCAAAAAATAAGCAATTCCTAAACACAAGCAGTTTGCTATAAATAATGTTTTAGCTTTGAAAATTCAGCCTGTAAAATCCACCATTTACATCTAAATTTGCTTCAGGATTCTTATGATTTTATTAGGAATATGTAATCATGAGAAAGAAAATTTATTATTGGATTTTTACTGCATTCAACGTGAAATAAATTTTAGTGATATTTTAGTGAAATAAATTTTAGTGATATTTTAGTGAAATAAAATTTAGTGATATTCCTCCAAGAGTAGGCATTGGGGTGTTTGAAAAGTTGGGGTGGAACTTCTGGTGAGGGAAATACAATGTCATTAATTCTAATAAAACATATTTCTTCTTTTCTCAACTCTATTCACCATTTTAGGACCTTCAGTTTCACCCAAAGACTTTCTCTTCCATGTTAGTTGCTTCTCAAAATGAGTCACTAGTAGTGGGCAATGGGTGGTGGTGGTGACGAGAAAGTGGTGATAGTTTTCTGGGTGGAGGACAACTTATATTTTTGTCCTGAGTCATTAACATTTTTCAAGACAAAAAAAAAAAGAAAAAAATCTAAGATTCAACACAATGGTTGATTCAACATTTCTGGATGGGAGTGTGGGAGAAGATGAAATCTTCTTTTTAAGTATCTTAAAAAAAAAAAAATTGGATACACCCAACAGGTCAGCACACTTAAACTAAAAGCTGAAGACAAGTGCCCAATCATTTGATGTGTTATGCAATCGGAAATATAGCACTTTGAATATAAGAAACGTTTGTTAAAAAATAACTGATATTTAAATGGTACTAAAAAGCCTGAAAATGTCATTTGAGCATAGATTCAGATAGCCTTTACTGAGCACCTGCAATGAACAGGGGAAGAAGACTGTCCTTAAAAACCTTATGATCTATTAGAATAGAGAGGTCAGTTAATAAATGATCATTTCGTGATAGAGATTTACAAGGGGAGCTTTGAGGCATATAGAAGAAAATAAATACAAGTGACGCTGGAGAAAAATATGGCTAATAAAGATGGAGGGAGAAAATGACAGTGCTGTTTAGGAATTTAACATGCAGAGAAAAAGGTCAGATAAAGTCTAAAAGTTTGGGAAATTCAATTTTAGTATCAGCTCAGTTCAGTTCAGTCGCTCAGTCATGTCCAATTCTTTGCAACCCCATGAATTGCAGCAGCCAGGCCTCCCTGTCCATTACCAACTACCAGAGCTTGCTCAGACCCATGTCCATTGGGTCAGTGATGCCATCCAGCCATCTCATCCTCTGTCGTCCCCTTCTCCTCCTGCCCCAAATCCCTCCCAGCCTCAGAGTCTTTTCCAATGAGTCAACTCTTCGCATGAGGTGGCCAAAGTACTGGAGTTTCAGCTTTAGCATCAGTCCTTCCAAAGAAATCCCAGGACCAATCTCCTTCAGAATGGACTGGTTGGATCTCCTTGCAGTCCAAGGGACTCTCAAGAGTCTTCTCCAACCCCACAGTTCAAAAGCATCAGTTCTTCAGTGCTCAGCCTTCTTCACAGTCCAACTCTCACATCCATACAAGACCACTGGAAACCATAGCCTCGACTAGACAGACGTTTGTTGGCAAAGTAATGTCTCTGCTTTTCAATATGCTATTTAGGTTGGTCTTAACTTTCCTTCCAAGGAGTAAGTGTCTTTTAATTTCATGGCTGCAATCACCATCTGCAGTGATTTTGGAGACCAGAAAAATAAAGCCGGACACTATTTCCACTGTTTCCCCATCTATTTCCCATGAAGTGATGGGACCAGATGCCATGATCTTCGTTTTCTGAATGTTGAGCTTTAGGCCAACTTTTTCACTCTTCTCTTTCACTTTTATCAAGAGGCTTTTTAGTTCCTCTTCACTTTCTGTCATAAGGGTGGTGTCATCTGCATATCTGAGGTGATTGATATTTCTCCCGGCAATCTTGATTCCAGCTTGTGCTTCTTCCAGCCCAGGGTTTCTCATGATGTACTCTGCACAGAAGTTAAATAATCAGGGTGATAATATACAGCCTTGATGTACTCCTTTTCCTATTTGGAACCAGTCTGTTGTTCCATGTCCAGTTCTAACTGTTGCTTCCTACTCTGTAAGCATGAAATTAAAATATAGGCTTTCAGTTGAACCTTGGAAGACAGAAATGGAACAGAGGCAATTTTCTTGTTCCGTTAGTTCTTTTCTTCTAGAAAGCCAGGATGGAGCTGATTTCATCTGAAGTGTTTTTCCAATGGACCATGTCTAGGTTGTGGTGTTAAAGGATGATTGTGTCAGTGGGTCAGAATCAGTGTCTGTGTCCATGACCAGCTTGTGTATGTCAAGATACACTTGTGCTTGTGGTGGCTGTCTGATCCCAGTTTCCCAAAGAGTACATAGGGGATAAGTCTGGGAGTGTAGTCAAGTCAATGGCAACTTCCTACTCCTTATAAAAGGCAAATGGCATAGCTCCCTTGGAAAGTGGAATCTGTCATGAAAGTCCTTTTGAGAATCCTATTCTTTGATCATTTCCTCTAGCTCTTCCAATAGATTCAGGAACAAGTCATCCTTCATATTAAAAAATTCTTAAAATGTCTTACAGTGGTTTCTGGTTGCTATAAGAACTGAACCAGGTTCATCGTCAGCATCCTAGACCTACGAAAAAATTCCTTGACCTAACTATTAGCACAAACTATTTCAAGTTATTAGGGGATTTAGAGAAGAGTGAGGAAGAGGACTCTCTCTTGTGGGCCTCTGTTCTTGGTAAGGACACAAAGAAGAATCTGAGGTCTTAGCCACGGCAAAAGCAAGTTTATTAAGGAAAGAACAGGGCAAAAAAAAAAAAAAAAAACCACCTAAAGGGAGAGGTGGGCCAAGTCAGGAAAGACACTGGTCTGGGAATGATGAGATACTGGGCTTTTTAAAACAAGGTTTTTGAATATTCATCTAGATGGGCGTGGGCTGAAAATTTTGATTGATGGTTGCAAGTTACATAACGATAGGCCCTATTGCATATGTCTTTCCTATAATTTAGTCTCTGATAAACAGATGTATATATGTAGAGAATATTTATGAACACTTCATGGGCTCCTAGCTATCTATGGTCACTTGAGGACATAGCTCTGCATCAAAGGCATGTGTGCCTAAGTTGGAACAGTTCCTGTGGTATCCACTGTGTGCCTACAGCCCTTGTGCCTGAGTTGGAAAAGTCCCTGTGGTTATTTTGTAGCACATCTCTGAGCTCTCCTGGGCCGTATTGGGCCATGTCTCAGGTGGGGTTTAGACATCAGCTTTCATCCTTTTCTACTAGGCCTCTCCTTGTTCCTCATGCCTAATTCCTACCTAACAAAAGGAAGATGAGTAATGGAAACAAACAAAACACATTTAAAGTGGTTATACTATAGATTAAATTGGTTTAAACTATGAATCTGGAAATTTCTTAATGGGAGGGAATCAATTCACTTTGGTTCATCCACCTTTGTATTTTCTTTATATTTTAGAGAGAGAGATGCCAGACTGCATGCCTTTCCAAACAAAAAGTAACTTCATTTTTATATTAACATAGGGCATGATTCCTAAAACCTTAAACCTCTATAATATAC
>SJYQ01096339.1:348736-381318 GCA_006410935.1 Redunca redunca | reverse complement strand
TAAAATATAATAATGTATACATTATAACATATACTATATATTATTTTAAACTAATCCCTTCAAGCTTAGAGTTAAATATTTTGATATTTCCATCCAGAATTTTGTGCAATACATTTTAGAATTTATTTATTCTTAAATGCTTAATTTTGGCTTAGCTTAACATCCTGCCTGTATGATACCTCAAGGTAGGAATTATTCAATATATTTCAACTGTATCCTTCAAATCACCTAGTAGAATGCAAGACCCAAGAGAAATTTTTGATTGATCTGTTTCCTTTCACCAAGAACATGAAAAATAACGTTCAGAGGATGCTAATAGAAAAATTTGTCATTTATAGGTGAAACATTCAAAGTATTGTCTGAGTGTGTCCTGTTCTGATTTTTTTTTTTTATCAGACTTCAAGAAAACATGTACTCCAAGGAATATAAGGCAGATGTTTTTTAAGTGCTGTTGATTAAGGTTTCTCTGAACTGTTAATTTTGGAAAGAAAATTTTTTAAAAAAAGATAGATCATGATATGCCTATCAGACAATATTTCTAAGGAGTCTTTCTCAGCACTAAACATCATTTAGTACTTCAGGCTGTGGGTGATTGATGTGTTTCCATTGCAGATATGTCAGGAGTCAAAGTAATACTTTATTTTACTTTTATATCCAAGGTGTCATTTCTACAAATCTTAAACATGCTTTGGAAAGTTTCAAACCAGTTTGAAAAGCTATTTAATGAACTGTGAAGAAATCTCTGTCATAAATTGTTTTCATATACAGTAAAGTCACTGTATGTATACACTTCAAAGTATGGCTATCCAACATTTCTAGCAATGCAACTTTCATTATGTAAGTCAGTTTTTAACATGCTACCACCAAAAAGAAAATCCAGTGAAATTTAATTTTCTTTTCTACTTGTAAACATAGCAAGATTAAGTCTAGTGTGGTTTAGTAAAACTAACATCAGACTGGGGAGCAACATTATTCTGATAGGTTATATTATTGTTCATACAAATTTGTTGTTTCTCTCTGTAGAAGACTATTTTCACACTTTCCCACTGAAAACCAGCTTGTCCATATGACTTTGTATCCTTCCTTATTGGAGGGTTATTCATGCCCATCCACTTGAATTAAGATTGCTTTTATGACTTACTTTGTCAATTAAATGTGAGCAGAAATGACATGTGACATTTGTAAGAGTAGCTTTAAGAGTCAGATGTGGTTAGCAATATCTTTCTCTCCTTCACAGAAAGTAGCAAGGTTGAAAATAAAAGCTCCTTTATCAGCCTGAGTTCTAACATGATGATTATATGGCTTAGAACAAAAAAAGAACATTGATGGATATTTGGTATGAGTGAGAAAAGCCTTTATCATTGTATTCCCACTACAATTCTGGGGTTAGTGACTTTTCATATAAATTTGAATTGATTCCAAATTGTTTTCACTCATGGTGTGTCCTAGTCATTCATATAGAGCATACTTATATATTGACACTTTTTAGTGAAGCTCAAAGTCATGTATTCACCCATTCACTTCTTAATTAAAAAATACTACAGTCCTATTACATGAATGACACTGTACTTGTACTGATTATACATCAATAAGCAAGAAAAGCAATATTTTCCTTTAGCTTATTACCATGAAGGGTACAGATATTAAGCCCTAACCTCACAGTTAATTACAAATACTAAGAACATAAAAATTACTGTGCACTTTTAAACAATATACTTTCAGAACTTCTTTTAGACCTAAGAGTTAGCAATAACTTTCTTAAGAAAGCAATATTAATTTAACTAAACATTTAAAAAATAGAGGAGACAGTGAAAATGGCAGAGTAAAGACTTCTAAAAAAAATCTTCTCTATAAAGGTAATAAGAAAACTGCCAACATCCTTAAGAAATATCAAAAAAGCAAGAGTTCCAGAAAAATATCTACTTCTGCTTTATTGACTATGGCAAAGCCTTTGACTGTGTGGATCACAATAAACAGGAAAATTCTTAAACTGATGGGAATATCAGAACACCTGACCTGCCTCCTGAGAAATGTGTATGCAGGTCAAGAAACAACAGTTAGAACTGGATATTAAACAAAAGACTGGTTCCAAATTGGGAAAGGGGTACATCAAGGCTGTATACTGCCACCCTGCTTATTTAACTTTTATGCAGTTAACATTTTGAGAAATGCTGGGCTGGATGAAGCACAAACTGGAATCCAGATTGCCAGGAGAAATATCAATAACCTCAGATATGCAGATAACACTACCCTTATGGCAGAAAGTGAAGAAGAACTAAAGAGCCTCTTGATGAAAGTGAAAGAGGAGAGTGGAAAAGTTGGCTTAAAACTCAACATTCAGAAAACTAAGATCATGGCATCTGATCCCATCCCTTCATGGCAAATAGATGGAGATACAATGGAAACATTGAGAGACTGTTTTCTTGGGCTCAAAAATCACTGCAGATGGTGACTGCAGCCATGAAATTAAAAGACACTTGCTCCTTGGAAGAATAGCTATGACCAACCTAGACAGCATACTAAAAAGCAGAGGCATTACTTTGCCCACAAATGTCCTTCTCGTTAAAGCTATGGTTTTTCTAGTAGTCAGGTATGGATGTGAGAGTTGGTCTGTAAAGAAAGGTGAGTGCTGAAAAATTGATGCTTTTGAACTGTGGTGTTGGAGAAGACTCTTGAGAGTCCCTTGGACTGCAAGGAGATCCAACCAGTCCATTCTGAAGGAGATCAGTCCTGAATGTTCATTGGAAGGACTAGTGCTGAAGCTGAAACTCCAATACTTTGGCCACCTGATGCTAAGAACTGACTCATTTGAAAAGATCCTGATGCTGATAAAGATTGAAGATGAGAGAAGGGGATGATAGAGAATGAGATGGTTGGATGGCATCACTGACTCGATGGACATATGTTTGAGTAAGCTCCGGGAGTTGGTGATGGACAGGGAGGCCTGGCATGCTGCGATTCATGGGGTCACAAAGAGTCAGAAAGGACTGAGTGACTTAAATGAGTTGAACTGAGTAATATGATATATTGAAAATGTAGAATTGTTCCACATGATAATTTAGTCTCTTATTTGCTTCAAAAATTATTCTGCTTTCTGTTATTATCTATTGTTAACGCATCCAAATAGACTTTGGATGACAGATCCATTGAGAAACAAATTACATGCTTTGGCTATATTTTGTGTTCCTTTGAAACTTAGCAAATCATTGCCTTCCTTTATAATCACCTAAGAAACACAGTGCACATCCAAGGTTATACAATTCTCTGCCCCTAAAAGTCCTTCTGTTGCTTTGCTCTGACATCTGGGAATTCAAAAAGAAATGAAAGGCCGCTTTTGTCATTGGTCTTTGAACACTGGTGCTAATCCCTTCATTTTGGCTACAGAGTACTGTGTAGTTTAAAATAATAAGACATTCTTTCGTTTTTCATTGGCAATATAGATCCTGAGTATTTCCATAGTAGTTATTATACATATACAAATGCAGATAGGTTAAATATAGAACTTACAGTGCCAAAAAGCCTGTGTCTTCTGAATATGGAGTTTATGATATTCATAATAATCAGTGACTACATTTACATTGAGAGCTGTCCTTACGTTTTGTAATACTGTTAACAATGCCTTGTCGTGAATAAAATGTTTCATGTGACTGAAAGATACAGTTTGATAGAAAACACTTCTGAATAATATGACTGAAAAGACACCTTGACTCTTTTGATAGGACATGAATCTTAATGATATTTTTATTATGTGGAATGCTAGATTTTATATATTTGTGCTAGTAGGAGATATCTGCCTAGAATAAACTTGAATGTGTTTATACATTTCTAAAGTCGCCGTACATACTAATTTTTGCAGGAAATCTCACAAGAGATGATCAAAAGCCTCAAGTTGAAAAAAATTACATTAGTGAAATTGAAGGCAAGATTTAAAAGTGAAGATTCTTTTAATATTGAGAACTCTTTCTAGTTTAGAAAAAAATTGAAAATTTATGCTGTCATAATTTACAAGGGTACTAAGTCTTTGATTAAAGGAAATAAGAAATATTTCTCCTTATCATCATCATAGATAAGCTTTATACAGTGTGTATTGTGTGTCTAGTACTGGTTTACATGTTTAGACTTCTATGTGAATTTTCTTACTTAATTTCATAACCTATTACCACCTTAATTCACATGAAAACGTTAAAGTTAAGTAGCTCAATTTCACAACTATTTATAGGACAGGCTGAGACCTCACCTCTAGCATTCTTTCATAAAGCTTGAGTTTTTGTCTACCATGTCATATTCCTATGTTTACCCCAGCAACAATCACCATGCCAGCCACAGGAGAGTTACTGAGGAAGCTCAGTTTAATATTTTAACTGCCCAAAAGGATAAAAATAAAAATTAATCTGCCCAATATAAGAAACAATGGCTAATGTGGGACTGAGGTGTGCTTCGTGGCCATCTATAAAGCAGAAAGTCTCACAAAATATTCCACCATCCGAGTTTAACTTGGTAACAGAGTTCTTCCAAAAATGCAAATAAATTCCTCCTTTCAAAGGTTAACAACCTGAGGTTAAGTTTGTCAGCTATCACTTTTTTTTTTAATAATTGCTTAAAACTTGGAAAAAATTGAGACATGTGAAAAGAGTGAGTTTTTGGTGAGGGGAAAGCATGAAGTGTTAATTGCACAGATTGGTTCAACGGGGATGCCACGGTAGGGGCCTTTAATCAATTAGTGTAATACAGTTGCTCCTTGGTATCTGCAGGAAATTGATTCCAACTGAGGTATTTTCTCCTCCAGGAGCAAAGACTGCTCACACTGGGGAACTTCTGTGTCAGGCCACATATATACAGCCTAACAAGTCGTGACTTCTTGGAACCAATAAAAAAAAATAGTGATAAATTTGTGGGACTGGGGCTTAAAGGAGTTCTTACAGCATTTTGCCTTCTCAAATGTCTGCCAACTTTCTAACTTTGCTATAATTGCAGGCTGTTGGTTTTAAAGACTACTGTAGAGCTAGAGACAGAAGGGTGGAAAAAAGACAAGTAAACATGTCATAAGCTCACTGTTCTGACCAAGTTTCAATTTTTTTTTTTGTTAAAAAAAAAAAAAGGACTCCAAATTTTTGTAAGATTTTGGTTAATTTCCAGATTTGTGAAAAAATGAATTTTCACAATTTTCTTTTGCCAGTTTTCTGGTTCCTCTGCGTTTTGTAAATCCAGCTTGAACATCTGGAAGTTCACAGTTCAAGTACTGTTGAAGCCTGGCTTGGAGAATTTTGAGCATTATTTTGTGAGTGAGTGAGATGAGTGCAATTGTGCGGTAGTTTGAGCATTCTTTGCCATTTCCTTTCTTTGGAATTGAAATGAAAACTGACCTTTTCCAATCCTGTGGTCACTGTTGAGTTTTCCAAATTTGTGGGCATATTGAGTGCAGCACTTTCACAGCATCATCTTTTAGGATTTGAATTGGAATTCAAACTGGAATTCCATCACTTCCACTAGCTTTGTTCATAGAGATGAACAAAGGCCCACTTGACTTCACATTCCAGGATGTCTGGCTCTAGGTGAGTGATCACACCATCGTGATTATCTGGGTCATGAAAATCCTTTTTGTATAAATCTCCTGTGTATTGTTGCCAGTTCTTCTTAATATCTTCTGCTTCTGTTAGGTCCATACCATTTCTGGCCTTTATTGTGTCCATCTTTACATGAAATGTTTTCTTGGTATCTCTAATTTTCATGAAGAGATCACTAATCTTTCCCAGTTTATTGTTTTCCTGTATTTCTTTGCATTGATCACTAAGGAAGGTTTTCTTATCTCTCCTTGCTATTATTTGGAACTCTGCATTCAAATGGGTATATCTTTCTTTTTTCCTTTGCTTTTCACTTGTCTTTTCACAAAGGCCTCCTCAGCCAACTATTTTGCCTTTTTGCGTTTCTTTTTCTTGGGGATGGTCTTGAACACTGCCTCTTGTACAGTGTCATGAACCTCAATCCATAGTTCTTCAAGCACTCTGTCTATCAGATCTAATCCTTTGAATCTATTTGTCATATCTACTGTATAATCACAAGAGATTTGATTTAGTTTGTATCTGAATGGTCTAGTGGTTTTCCCTACTTTCTTCAAGTTAAGTCTGAATTTGGCAATAAGGAGTTCATGATCTGAACCACAGTTATCTCCTGGTCTTGTTTGTTCTGACTGTATAGAGCTTCTCCATCTTTGGCTGCCAATATAATCCATCTGATTTCAGTGTTGACCATCTGGTGATGTCCATGTGTAGAGTCTTCCCTTTTGTTGGAAGAGGGTGTTTGTTATGACCAGTGCATTCTCTTGGCAAAACACTGTTAACCTTTGCCCTGATTCATTCTGTACTCCAAGGCCAAATTTGCCTGTTACTCCAGGTATCTCTTGACTTCCTACTTTTGCATTACAGTCCCCTATCATGAAAATGACATCTTTTTTGGGTGTTAGGTCTAGAAAGTCTTACAGGTCTTTATAGAGCCATTCAACTTCAGCTTCTTCAGCATTACTGGTTGGGACATAGACTTGGATTATTGTGATATTTAATGGTTTGCCTTGGAAACGAACAGAGATCATTCTACTGTTTTTGAGATGGCTTCCAAGTACTGCATTTTGAACCCTTTTTTTTTATTTTGAGGGTTACTTCATTTCTTCTAAAGGATTCTTGCCCACAGTAGTAGATATAATGGTTATCTGAGTTAAATTCACCCATTCCAGTCCATTTTAGTTCACTGATTCTTAAAATGTGGATATTCACTCTTGCCATCTCCTGTTTGGCCACTTCCAATTTACCTTGATTCATGGACCTAACGTTCCAGGTTTCTATGCTACACTGTCCTTTACAGCATTGGACTTTACTTCTATCACCAGTCATATCCACAACTGAGTGTTATTTTTTGCTTTGGTTCCATCTCTTCATTCTTCTGGAGTTATTTCTCCACTGTTCTCCAGTAGCATATTGGGCACCTACTGACCTGGGGGGTTTATCTTTCAGTGTCCTTTCATACTTTTCATGGGGTTCTCAAGGCAAGAATACTGAAGTGGTTTGCCATTCCCTTCTCCAGTGGACCACAATTTGTCAGAACTCTCCACTATCACCCATCATTCTTGGGTGGCCCTACACAGCATGGTTCATCATTTCATTGAGTTAGACAAGGTTGTGGTCCATGTGATCAGTTTGGTTAGTTTTCTGTGTTTGTAGTTTTCATTCTGTCTGTTCTCTGATGGATAAGGATAAGAGGCTTATAGAAGCTTCCTGATGGAATAGAGGGGGAAACTGGGTCTTGAGGGGAAAACTGGGTCTTGTTTTGATGGGTAGGGCCATGCTAAATAAATCTTTAATCCAGTTTTCTGTTGATGGGTGGTGCTGTATTCTCTCCTTTTTGTTTAATCTGAGGCCAAACTATGGTGGAGATAATGAAGATAATGGCAACCTCCTTCAGAAGGCCCCATGCATGCACTGTCCCTACATTTTTGCCCGACACTGCAGCAGGGCACTGTCGACCCACACCTCCATCTGAGACTCCTGGACACTCATGAGCAAGTTGGGGTCAGTCTCTCGTGGGGTCACTGCTCCTTTCTCCTGGGTCCTAGTGCTCACAAGGTTTTATTTGTGCCCTCCAAGAGTCTGTTTTCCCTGTCCTGTGTAAGTTCTGGTTGCTCTGTGGTGGGGTTAATGGCAACCTCCCATAAGAGCACTTATGCCCCACCCAGGTCTGCTGCACCCAGAGCCCCTGTCCCTGCGTCAGGCCACTACCTTGCAGGAGATGCTCAAACACAGTTCTGTGGGGTCTCTTTGTCCTGGCGCTCACAAGGTTTGAGGCCTCTGAGCGTCTCTGGTGGGTAAGGGGTTTGATTCTAAACATGATTTCACCTCTCCTACAGTCTTGCTGAGGCTTTTCCTTTGCGCTCGGACATGGGGTATCTTTATAGTGGGATCCAATATTCTCCAGTTGATGGTTGTTGAGTAGAGAGTTGTTGTTTTGGAGTTCTCACAGGAGGAGATGAGCTCATGTCCTTCTATTCCTCCATTTTACACCACACATAGAAAAAAAATATATTGTTAGCCTTTAAAAGGTTTTCCTAGGTGTTTTATGTAATATACACATTCCTTTTTGGAAGACTTTATATGCTCAAAATTAGCTGTGCATGCATGCTTATGAGTAGCCTGTAATCTTAAAAAAAGTATGCCTCATGCTAATGACTGTCTCTCCCCCATGGCTTTGAGCCATCATGGTTTTGCCTAGAGTCTCAGAATCTTCATGGTGGTTATTTGTATTCTTGGAGAATCAGTTTAATTTTATTTGGATCAGTTTTACAATTTTAATCTAATCAATTTTAATACAAATTTAATCAAGTGTTACCTTTTTGAAGTTCTGGGAATGAGAAGATGGGAGAGGAATAATGAATGAGATGGAATTAGAGGGAGAGAGGGGAGGAGAAGGCAGAGGAGAGGGAGAAGTGACAGAATGTATACTTCTAAGCTTAGGTAGGTGAATCAGTTCAGGTTTTAAATCATAAAGACATAGAAAGTCATATTGATTAAAACAAAGGTTCATATACCTCACGAAATAAACATCAACAAAATTAATACAGCCTAAGAGTAAACAAAGCTATGTTTCCTTGAGTAGTCCTGTATGTATGTGAGAGTTGGACCATAAAGAAGGTGCAGCGCTGACAAATAATGCTTTTGAACTGTGTTGTTGGAGGACTCTTAAGAGTTCCTTGGGCTGCAAGGAAATCCAACCAGTCAATCCTAGAGGAAACCAACCCTGAATATTCACTGGAAGGACTGATGCTGAAGCTGAAGCTCCAATCATTTGGCCACCTGATTTGAAAAGCTGATTCATTGGAAAAGACACTGATGTTGGGAAAGACTGAAGGCAAAAGGAGATGTGGGTGGCAAAAAATAAGTTTGTTAGATAACATCACCAACTCAGTGGACATGAGTTTGAGCAAATACAGGGAGATAGTGGAGAACAGGGGAGCCTGGCATGCTGCAGTCCATGCGGTTGCAAAGAGTTGGACACCATTTAGTGACTGATCAACAGCAGCAACAGAGTAAACTTAAGATGTTTGTACCTGACTCTGTGGTTTTAGTATATGATTCTAAAAATTTATAAGCCACAAGGGACATTGCACAGCATGAGACTGTATGGGTAAAAACTGAAAAGCTGTCTATCACTGATGGTTCCAGCATCAAAATGGTTCTAGCATCAAAAGGTGTTGTCAGATGTGCAGCTATTTCACCCAATTAAAATAAGTTAAGAAAATGACATTATGTTCAATATAGCTTGATGTCTGAAACACTTGAATTAACTCCCATGTGAAGCTCACTATTGTTACACTAGCTGCATGGTATCAGTAAGCATTGATAAATTAAAAAGTAACCAGTGTGGGAAAAATATGACCTTTATATTTTAAAAGTTGATGGTTTCCCCTAAAGTGTATTAGATATTGCCTCTCTTCATTCATTCTTAAAATGCATTTATTTCGTAAATATTAAGTATTTCATATATGAAAGGTATGGTACTGGATTTTATAGGGAATAAAAAGATTTATAAGATGTGGTGCAGAGTCTCAAGAAGTTTGCCACTCAGTTGGAAAGAAAAAAAGATCCAAATAAGTATCATATGAAGCGAAACATCATTATAATATAAATGGAACTTAGGAAGTTCTCTTGACTTGCTAAGGATGTAGAAATTATCTTTAAGAGAAGCTATTAACATCTTGAAATAATATTACTAGCTGTGTTAAGTCAATAGTAGTTATACAGATTTTAAGCAGTGGCATTATAGGATCAGTGTGCTTAGAATATCTGGCAGGTAAGAGAAGGATGAACTGGAGGTATCAAGCATGGAGAAATGACTGGCCTGCTCCTTATGCTGTAAGTTTTGCTCTATCCTATTTTAATAAATATTTATTTTAGTCCTAATGTTTTTCCTCCATAGGAAAATAAACAAGTGTTCTTCTCATGGATTGCAACCAAAGGGTGTTTTCTTCTCAGAAAATATTTTAACAGCCCCATGATTCAGATAAGTTAAAGTATTTCTGGTGAAATACTAGGAAATTTGAAGAGTTCTTATTGTAACAGAAAATAAAACTAAAGTAATCCAAACTGGAAAAGCTTTGACCTGAAAGAGGAGACAATTTTGAGTTTAGCATATTAATAGTATTTATCACTGGAAAATATTTCACCGCCTATTCCTTTGTCAACTCATGTCTGAATAGTCTAGAAAATTGAGAAATATTACTAAAACTTGACAGAGACATCTGTGAACGCCAATCATCTTTGATAATGTGATAAACTACTCTACCACCACAGCAGCCCACCCTACTGTGTCCCAGGTTTGCAATATTCTCTTATGAGGATAGGATTTCCCTTGTAACTCAGTCAGTAAAGGATCTTCCTATAATGCAGGAGACACACAGGTTTGGTTCCTGGGTTGGGAAGATCTCCTAGAGAAGGTATGGCAACCTTCTCCAGTATTCTTGCTTGGAGAATTCCATGGACATAGCAGCCTGATGGGCTACAGTCCATCGGGTCACAAGACGCGGATGTGACTTAGAAACTAAAACACTGCCTTATGAGAACTGGTAAATTTTAATATGGTTTCAACCATTTACAATTAGTTTTTGTTCCTTTCAATCAAAAGCCTTCTTAATTGACACAAACAATAAAAATTAATTTCAAGCCACATGGCCAAGTGGAATAATATTCTCATTTGGAAAACTTAGAAGATACGGTGGAGATAACTATTTAAGAATGTGATTACATAGAAATTATTACTGTGAAACTGAAGATGGGGATCTCTCTCTGGCTACAGCAACATAAAGACAATGATTGTTCACTTATGCATTTAATATGCAATACTAAGCAATCAAAAATAAAGCAAAAGTTGAGTCAAGGAAGAACAGAATATTAAAAACCCATTTTTTTAAAAAAAAAGGAGACAACTGCATGTTTCAGAAGTAAAGAACATTTACAGTCCTAACACAATAATCACAGACTGATGATTTAATTGAAAATAAGAGTATAATATTGGAAATAAGGTATGATGATGAGATATATTCTGTGCTTGTAAGTTAATGTCCAAAGTCATTAAAAGAGAAAAGGTAGTATAAATATACTATTCTGAAATGCAAAAGGTAGGACTTTTCTGGTGGTCCAGTTAGGACTTTCTGGTGGTCTGGCTTTCCAGTACAGGGGGTGCTGGTTTGATAGCTGGTTGGAGAGCTAAGATCCAACATCCTTACAGCCAAAAAAAGAAAAACAAAAGAGAGAGAGAGAGACAAAACATAAAACAGATGGACTATTGTAACAAATTCATTAATGATTTTTTAAAAATGGCCCATATTAAAAGAAGCTTTAGAAATTGTGAACATAAATAAGAGATAATGGATTTTGGAGAGACTTGCTTGGGTGTAAAGTTGGGTAAGGAAGGTATCTCAAATTTTTCTCTACAAAGGTTTTAGTTTTTGAATGATGTTCAAATACTCAGGTTTAAGGCAAAAGTAGTGTCCATGTTTGCAATCTATTTTGATCACGGTTTTGTTTTTTTTTTTTTTCACTTTCAATAAAACGAATAGGAAGTTATGAATATCTCTGAATATTTTCTTATTTTAGATAGGTCTTATACTCTCTTTGACTAGATTTTTTGGAAGAAAGAGTTTATTATTAAATGGCTATCATTTATTCAGTTCAGTTCAGTCGCTCAGTTGTGTCCTACTCTTTGCGACCCCATGAATCGCAGCACGCCAGGCCTCCCTGTCCATCACCAACTCCCAGAGCTCACTCAGACTCACATCCATCAAGTCAGTGATGCCATCCAGCCATCTCATCCTCTGTCGTCCCATTCTTCTCCTGCCCTCAATCCCTCCCAGCATCAGAGTCTTTTCCAATGAGTCAACTCTTCACATGAGGTGGCCAAAGTACTGGAGTTTCAGCTTTAGCATCATTCCTTCCAAAGAAATCCCAGGGCTGATCTCCTTCAGAATGGACTGGTTGGATCTCCTTGCAGTCCAAGGGACTCTCAAGAGTCTTCTCCAACACCACAGTTCAAAAGCATCAATTCTTAGCATATTATTAATCATTTACCATATCCAGACTCTAGAGTGGGTCTTAAAGCAATGGATATAATGGAATGTTTCTTGAAATTGACAGTTATATTCTTTTAGATGAAATATAAACATAAATGGTAAAAATTACATTTTAAATGTCTTAAGAGATGCAATAATAATGACAAACAATAATTACATGAAAGATCTAGGTTCCAGGAGACAGATGAATAAAAATAATTTAGAATGCTTAGAGGACTACAGTTCCTTAAAACCGCTTGGTGATTGCAACTATTTATTAATGCCATTTTAGGTACTTCTTTTCATCTTTTTGAATTTTTCATTGAACATGGTTTTCCTTCAAAAAACATGTTAAATCATAATTATTTAAAATGCTTGTATTTATTTGGAAGTGTTTTAAACATTCCTTTATGAAAGTTCATGCAGACACAAACACACACTGGTAGATTTATTATTATTACAGAGGATGCTAATTTTTAAAAATGTGATGAGTCTATTTATAAGGTAAGAAAACAAAATGCAATCTCTATTGATTACTTCTGAGCATCCCAAAGTGTTGGATTTCAATAAGTCATATTAATGGTATGAATAGGTATTATATGTAGTCCAACTGAGAGAAGATTATCCATAGGCAGCCTAAGAAAAAGTAATGTTACTTAACCTCCAGCACATAAGCAGCAGTCTCTTATCAAAATATGGAAGATGTTTGAATTTGACTTCTTTTCCAAATAGGTCTTCTGCCCTTTCTATAACTGGGAATTATGTTAGACTTCCTCCTTAGTTTATTTTATAAAAATCATACTTGTTGATATTTATGATTCAGTACTAAAACTGCATCTTTACTAACCAAAGAAATAGAAATTTAAAAAAAAGTCTACTCAGCTTTTGAGTTTCATCTTTCAATACATCAATGAACTCCAAATTTCATCAGTGTGTTAATATAATCAAAACACCAGGAAACTTGTCTTGATAATAATTTTGGCTAAAATGATTAAGATGGACACAGACATAAAAGAATTATAAGAGAAACAGAGATAATGAAAAAATTACATGGGTATTTTAAGATGTTTATTCCCAGCTTTTGAACGTTACATTTTAGAATTTACTATATTTACATCTAAGACAATGTAAGCCAAGCGATGCTGTGTAGGGACACCCAAGACAATGGGTCATGGTGATGAGTTCTGACAAAACATGGCCCACTGGAGAAGGGAATGGCAAACCACTTCAGTATTCTTGCCTTGAGAACCCCATAAACAGCATGAAAAGGCAAAAAATATTACACTGAAAGATGAACTCCCCAGGTTAGTAGGTGCCCAATATGCTACTGGAGATCAGTGGAGAAATAACTCCAGAGAGAATGAAGACACGGAACCAAAGCAAAAACAATGCCCAGTTGTGGATGTGACTGGTGATGGAAGTAAAGTCCGATGCCATATAGAACAATATTACATAGGAACCTGGAATGTTGGGTCCATGAATCAAGGCAAATTGGAAGTGGTCAAACAGGAGATGGCAAGACTGAACACTGACATTCTACAAACCAGTGAACTAAAATAGACTGGAATGGGTGAATTTGACTCAGATGGCAATTATATCTATACAGTGGGAAGAATCCCTTGGAAGAAAGGAAGTACCCCTCAAATCAACAAAAGAGTCAGAAATGCAATACTTGGGTGCAGTCTCAAAAACGACAGAATGATCTCTATTCATTTCCAAGGCAAACCATTTAATATCACAGTAATCCAAGTCTATGCCCCAACCAGTAATGCTGAAGAAGATGAAGTTAAATGGATCTATGAAAACCTACAAGATGTTCTAGACCTAACGTGCAAAAAAGATGTCCTTTTCATTATAGAGGACTGGAATGAAATGTAGAAAATCAAGAGATACCTGGAGTAACAGGCAAATTTGGTCTTAGAGTACAAAATGAAGCATGGCAAAGGCTAATAGAGTTTTGCCAAGAGAACACACTGGATATAGCCAAACACCCTCTTCCAACAACACAAGAGAAGACTTTACACATGGACATCACCAGATGGTCAATACCAAAACCAGATTGATTATATTCTTCGCAGCCAAAGATGGAGAAGCTCTATACAGTCAGCAAAAAGAAGACTGGATGCTGACTGTGGCTCAGATTGCAAACTCCTTACCAACAAATTCAGTCTTAACTTGAAAAAAGTAGGGAGAAACACTAGACCATTCAGATATGAACTAAATCAAATTCCTTATGATTATACATTCAAAGTGACAAATAGATTTAAAGGTTTAGATCTGATAGACAGAGTGCCTGAAAAACTATGGATGGAGGTTTGTGACCTTGTACAGGCGGCAGTGATCAAGAACATCCTCAAGAAAAAGAAATGCAACAAGGCAAAATGGTTGTGTGAGGAGGCCTTACAAATAGCTGTGAAAAGAAAGTAAAGTCGCTCAGTTGTGTCCGACTCTTTGCGACCTCATGGACTTTAGCCCACCAGGCTCCTCCATCCATGGGATTCTCCAGGCAAGAGTACTGGAGTGGGGTGCCATTTCCTTCTCCAGGGGATCTTCCCAACCCAGGGATCGAACCCAGGTCTCCCACACTGTAGGCAGACGCTTTACCATCTGAGCCACCAGGGAGTTAAATTCTTAACTCAAGGCAAAGGAGAAAAAGGAAGATATACCCATTTGAATGCAGAGTTGCAAAGAATAGCAAGGAGAGATAAGAAAGCCTTCCTCAGCAATCAATGCAAAGAATAGAGGAAAACAATAGAATGGAAAAGACTAGAGATATCTTCAAGAAAATTAGAGACACCAAGGGAACATTTCATGCAAAGATGGGCACAATAAAGAATGAAACAGTATGGACATAACAGTAGAAGATGATATTAAGAATAGGTGGCAGGAATACACAGAAGAACTATACAAAGAAGATCTTCATGACCCACATAAACCATGGTGGTGTGATCACTAACCTAGAGCCAGACATCCTGGAATGCAAAGTCAAGCATGCCTTAGGAAGCATCACTAAGATCAAAGCTAGTAGAGGTGATGAAATTCCAGTTGAGATATTTCAAATTCTAAAAGATGATGCTGTGAAAGTTCTGCGCTCAATATGCCAGCCAATTTGGAAAACTCAGCAGTGGCCACAGGACTGGAAAAGGTCAGTTTGCATCCCAATCCCAAAGAAAGGCAATGCCAAAGAATGCTCAAACTACAGCACAATTGCACTCATCTCACATGCTAGTAAAGTAATGCTCAATATTCTCCAAGCCAGGCTTCAATAGTATGTGAACCACGAACTTCCAGATGTTCAAGCTGGATTTAGAAAAGGCAGAGAAACCAGAGATCAAATTGCCACCATCCATTGGATCATAGAAAAAGCAAGAAAATTCCAGAAAAACACCTACTTCTGCTTTATTGATTATGCCAAAGCCTTTGACTGTGGATCACAAAAATCTGTGGAAAATTGTTCAGGAGATGGGACCACCAGACCCCCTTACTTGCCTCCTAAGAAATGTGTATGCAGGTCAAGAAGCAATAGTTAATACCGGACTTGGGACAACAGACTGGTTCCAAATTGGGAAAGGAATACATCAAGGCTATACATTGTCACCTTCCTTTTTTAACTTATTTGCAGAGTGCCTCATTAGAAATGCCAGGATGGATAAAGCACAAGCTGGAATCAAGATTGCCAGGAGAAGTATCAATAACCTTAGATATGCAGAAGCCACCACTCTTATGGCAGAAAGTGAAGAAGAACTAAAGAGCCTCTTGATGAAAGTGAAAGAGGAGAATAAAAAAGCTGGCTTAAAACTCAACATTCAAAAAATGAGGATCATGGTATCCGGTCACATCACTTCATGGCAAATACATGGGGAAACAATGGAAACAGTGTCAGACTTTACATTTTTGGGCTCCAAAATCACTGTAGATAGTGACTGCTGTCACGAATTAAACAATGCTTGCTCCTTGGAAGAAAGGTTTTGACTGACTTAGATAGCATATTTAAAAGCAGAGATATTGCTGACAAAGGTCCATGTAATTAAAGCTATGGTTTTTCCAGTAGTCATGTATGGATGTGAGAGTTGGACCATAAAGATGGCAGATCACTGAAAAATTGATGCTTTTGAACTGTTGTGTCAGAGAAGACTCTTTAGAGTCCCTTGAACTGCAAGGAGATCCAACCAGTCCATCCTAAAGGATATCAGTCCTAACTACTCATTGGAAGGACTGACGATGAAGGCGAAATTCCAATACTTTGGCCACCTGATGAGAAGTTACCCATTAGAAAAGACCCTGATGCTGGGAAAGATTGAATTGAAAGTGGGAGGAGACGGGGACAGAGGATGAAATGGCCAGTTGGTATCACCAACTTGATGAACATGAGTTTTATCAAGCTTTGAGAGTTGGTGTAGGACAAGGAAGCCTGGCATGCTGCAGTCCATGGGGTTACATAGAGTCAGACTCAACTAAGCAACTGAACTGAAGACAATGAGCCACATTGATATTCTACTGGAAAATAGATATTTAGCTATAGATAATTATTGAAAATAATTTAACACATGGATACACTCCTATAATTACTGCCTAGATGAAGACATTGGATATTCCTCTATCCCTTGATAGTTCCCCCTGCCCACTTCAATCAACCATATCCTCCTGCCCCAGGCAACCAACATCCTGACTTCTAAGAATAATAGCTTTACCAGTTTTAGAAGCAGTAGTTAGAATTGGACATGGAACAACAGACTGGTTCCAAATAGGAAAAGGAGCATGTCAAGGCTGTATATTGTCACCCTGCTTATTTAACTTCTATGCAGAGTACATCATGAGAAACGCTGGACTGGACGAAGCACAAGCTGGAATCAAGACTGCCAANTTATGCAAATGACAACACCCTTATGGCAGAAAGTGAAGAGGAACTAAAAAGCCTCTTGATGAAAGTGAAAGAGGAGAGTGAAAAAGTTGGCTTAAAGCTCAACATTCAGAAAATGAAGATCATGGCATCCGGTCCCATCACTTCATGGGAAATAGATGGAGAAACAGCGGAAACAGCGTCAGGCTTTGTTTTTGGGGGCTCCAAAATCATTGCAGATGGTGACTGCAGCCATGAAATTAAAAGACGCTTACTCCTTGGAAGAAAATTATGACCAACTTAGATAGTATATTCAAAAGCAGAGATATTACTTTGCCGACTAAGGTCCGTCTAATCAAGGCTATGGTTTTTCCTGTGGTAATGTACGGATGTGAGAGTTGGACTGTGAAGAAGGCTGAGCGCTGAAGAATTGATGCTTTTGAACTGTGGTGTTGGAGAAGACTCTTGAGAGTCCCTTGGACTGCAAGGAGATCCAACCAGTCCATTCTGAAGGAGATCAGCCCTGGGATTTCTTTGGAAGGAATGATGCTAAAGCTGAAACTCCAGTACTTTGGCCACCTCATGCGAAGAGCTGCCTCATTGGAAAAGACTCTGATGCTGGGAGGGCTTGGGGGCAGGAGGAGAAGGGGACGACAGAGGATGAGATGGCTGGATGGCATCACTGACTCTATGGACGTGAGTCTGAGTGAACTCCGTGAGTTGGTGATGGACAGGGAGGCCTGGCGTGCTGCGATTCATGGGGTCGCAAAGAGTCAGACACAACTGAGTGACTGAACTGAATACATAGAAACATTCTGTGTATAAACTTTGGTGGCTGACCTCTTTTGCTCATTATGATTTTATCTTTTTTCTGTGTTTCAGATAGTTTTCCTTTCTTATTGCTGAATCCTAGTCCCTTTTATGTGATGTATCATGGTTAGTTTATCTATTCTTATGTTGATTGATCTTGGGCTGTTTTAATTTGGGCCTATTTTCCGGAATTAACCTTGATTTACAAATAAACTTATCTTTTAAAAAAATATACATAGTTAAGGCCAAACTTCTCATTGGTGGAAATCTACAGGAAACAGATAACCACAATTTCATTTTTCTCTCGGGCTGAGAGGTCTTTTAAGTCTAAATCTTATAGCAGAGGCTGGTATCAATATCTTTTTTACAGGTGTCTTTATTTTTATTGTTTTCTTTTTTGGCTTCATTTTGATATAATTGACAAATTAACTTTGTGTAAATTTAAGATTCTCAAAGTAATGATTTGGTATATGTATACATTATGAAATGATTACCACAAAAATGCTAGTTAACATTTTTATCACCTCAGATTGTAACTATTTTCTGTGTGTGTGTATGTAGAATATTTACCATCTACCCTCTAAGCAAGTACCAAGTATATAGTACTGTATTGTTAACATTAGGTCTGTAGAATTTATTCATCTTATAATGAAAGTTTTTACATATTAATCCACAATTTCTTCATTTCCCCTACTTCCAATCTCTGGCAACCACCAATCTACTCACTGTGTCTGTGAGGTCAAGTTTTTTAGATACCACACGTAAGTGAGATCATGTAATATTTCCTGTCTGAGAGAAAAGGTAAGGCCAAACCACATGATGGTTCTACAGGCTAGAAAAGCCCTACATTGGTGAGGGAGAAAGGCAGAAGGAGGACAGGGCTTCAGAGGTTTCATAAATAAAAATGGTGGAAAATTCTATTGTCATCTCATAATTTTGAGAAACAGGGACAAAAGGAAAATTAGAATGTGTGAGATATGGTCAGTTTATTTGGTGTCTCAGTCACCATTGTGGTAAAACAATGTTCTGATGCATATAGATAGAAAAGTAACCACGTGGCCATGAAAAACCAAAAGCAACTGGAAGATTTTTTACTAGCCAAGGCTATGGCCACCAGATTAGAGAGCACTTTCCAAACTTACAAAGCAACGTGTATTTTGGGAGTCTGGGAATACTCTAATATTGGAGACAGAGACCTAGAAAAACAAAGTATTCTTTTTGCAAATAGACTTATTTTGAGAATAATGTCTGAAAAGCATGGTTTTCAAGCCAACAGAAAAATATTAGCCTGAACTCTGTAGCTCCCCAATGTTTAGTGAGTGATTAAATTAGGCCTGTGAAACTGGAGTATCCAGACTTCCAGATGAAAGTTAATACTACTTTCTAGTATCATCTAAGAAAAGGGCAGAAAGCTAAGCATTACACAACTACTTTATCTTGGGATGATTAACAAGTAGTTTTTATAACAGACTATTTTTTAAAAGATATTAATCCTAGTATCAATTGAGACACAGAGAACTTAGTTGCCCAAAGCCAGTAAGTAAAGTGGTTTAGATTGAATTCCAGTCTTTTGTCTGAGATGTCTGTTTTGTCTCCACTTATCCAAATAAATGATTAGATGAACCACTGTCACCTTTGATAAGGAACAGGATTTTCTCAAGGGAGAGGAATTCTCAGCTCATGAATGTCTCCAGCTGCTTAATGGAAACCTAGAATTTCATTGAACATAACTGTTTCCAGAGTTGGAGGTTAGATTTCTAGAGCAGTTGAGGAATTATCCTCACAGCTTTCTCTATGGGCACTACATGTAGGATATCATGAAACCTTACAGATGGATTAACTAACTGCACATTTTCTGGTTTTTCAGGGACAGTGCTTCATTTATGAGAGTTAATCTCATAAAAAGCAAGGGACTTTTATTTCTAAAATTCTAACACAAATGCTAGCTACATAATGTAACATATTTTGAGAAGACTCTATTAATGAGCTATAGAAAGAATGCAAACTGATGTAAACACAAACAAATAATGTGTAAAACACATTGTTTTCATAATCTTTGCTGAAACAGCTTACATATCATTAACTTTATGAGCTCATTCTCTTCTGAGAGGAGGGAATAGAGGTACACAGACTGACATGTACATTCTTTCACCTTAGGGACTCATCAGGTAAATTTCTAGTCTTAATATTTACAGTGGTGCAAAAGTTCATGAGCTCATAATCTTCTATTGTGGCTAAGAAAAATAATCTTATCCTAATATAAAACTAGGTTTCCTTGAGTATTTATCAGATATGAATGAAAGCACAGAATCAACTATACTTTCAAAAAAAAATAATAAAAGAGAGAGAGACACATAAATAACTCATCAAGTGGGGAAAGCAAGTTGTGGCTCCTTCTGCAATTTTTCTCCTAGGGTTTCACCTGTAATCTCTCTCCAAAAAGCACTGACACACTTGAGGCTGATGTGTACTCTAGAAGCTTGTCTTCACAGCATTTCATAACAAGATAATGTTCAAGTATAGAGGAGAGTCTCAAGTTAAAATGCTTTCTTAAGCCTTACCTTTTTTATTTTTTTCCCATTTTAAAGTGAAGACATGCTACATTAACTCTCAAGAGTGTTTTTTTTTTCCTTCTAAATATCCTTCTAACGATATAGAGACACATTATTTTTTCAATTAGAATGGTGTGTTTATCTTCTGTTTAAGTTCTATTTACTCTTATCTAAAACANCTACATTGCTCCTGCTTGATTAAATTTTCAGTTAGTATTGAAGTGCTCTGATGTAGTAGACAATTGAAAGCAGAGCCTTGCTGCAAAGTACATAATTAATTAGGCCATTGAGGGCATACGTCACTTTTCAAAGGCAATCTTATACAAGGCACTGAACCTAAAATCAGGAAAACATTGGTCATTTGCTAAAATAGAAAATTTACAGAGGGAATAAGTGGTGAAGGACTGACATCCAGGTTTATAAAAGCAACTTATTCCATCAAGAGCTTCAGAAAAGATTTGCGTCTGATCACACCTTCAAAAACTTATTTAAAAATTACCTAAAGAAATTTGAAGTACAGGTCTATAACCTGAAATAAACAAATGAGTATGTTAACTAATTCTTGATGGTAAGAAAATTCATACAGACAACTCAGTAAAATAAGACTCTGGAATTACTCACTTCAACTGTCAATTACCTGAGGATAAATGAATAACTTTTAACTAGAGAGTTTTATGGAGTTTCTAGTTCAGAGGGCAATGCATTATCATATATATTATAATAATGTACATTTGATAGTGCTATTGCTAAAACAACTAATAGGTAGACATTGATATTGTATGTTAGGATAGAGGAAGGCTTAGAGAGCTGATGAAATTGGAGAACTTGGAGAACAAATGTAAATTATAAGTACGATTTTCTAAAACAATGAGTACCACCTCCACACTGGTTAGAATGGCCATAATTAAGAAGTCTACAAATAACAAATGCCAGAGAGGATGTGAATGCCACTCCTACATTGTTGGTGGAAATGTAAGTTGGTGCAGCCACTGTGGATAACAGTACGGAGGTTCCTCCCAAAACTAAAAATGGAATTATTATATGATCCAACAATCCCACTCCTGGGCATATATCTGGGGGAAAAAACATAATTCATAAAGATACATGCACCCATCTGTTCATAACAGCACTATTCACAATAGCCAACCCATGAAAATAAGCTAAATAACCATCAATAGAAGAATGGATAAAGAAGACGTGGCACATACATCCAATGGAATACTACTTAGTCTCAAAAAAAGAACAAAATAATGTCATTTGCAGCAGCATGGTTACAGCTAGAGATTATCATACTAAGTGAAGTAAGAAAGATAAAAGACAAACATCATATGATATCACGTATAGGTGGAATCTAAAATATGACATAAATGAACCTATCTATGAAACAGAAACAAAATCATGGGCATAGCAAACATATTGGTGATTGCCAAGAGTGTTGGGGAAGGTGTGGAGTCAGAATGGTGTTAGCAGATATAAGCTTTTTATATATAGATGGCTAAACATCAAGGTCCTATAGAGAACCATATTCAATATCCCATGTTAGTACTTCCCTGGGAGCTTAGTGGTAAAGAATCCACCTGCCAACTTAGGAGACATGGACACCATCCTTGGTCTGGCAAGATCCCACATGCCCCGGAGCAATTAAGGCCATGTGCCATAACTATTGAGCCTGTGCTCCAGAGCCTGGCAACCACAACTAATGAGTCCGTGTGTCACAGCTACAAAGCCTGCATGCTCTAGAGCTGTGCTCTGCAACAAGAGAAGTCGCTGCAATGAGAAGTTCACACACTGCAATGAAAAGTAGCCCCCACTCATTGCAACTAGAAAAGAGCCTGTACAGCAATGAAGACAGAGCACAGCCACAAAAAAAAAAAAGTACCATGGTAAACCATAACAGAAAGTATATTTGAAAAAAGAATGTAAATACAAGTATATGTATAATGGAATCACTTTGCTGTATAACAGTGATTAACATTGTAAATCAGTTATTATCAAGAGGGAGAGAGGGGAGAGGGATAATTGAGAGACTGCAATTAACATATACACACTACTATGCTTATTTAACTTATATACAGTGTACATCATGAGAAACGCTGGGCTGGCGGAAGCACAAGCTGGAATCAAGATTGCCGGGAGAAATATCAATAACCTCAGATATACAGATGACACCACCCTTCTGGCAGAAAGTGAAGAGGAACTAAAAAGCCTCTTGATGAAAGTAAAAGAGGAGAGTGAAAAAGTTGGCTTAAAGCTCAACATTCAGAAAACAAAGATCATGGCATCTGGTCCCATCGCTTCATGGGAAATAGATGGGGAAACAGTGGAAACAGTGTCAAACTTTATTTTTTGGTCTCCCAATTCACTGCAGATGGTGACTCCAGCCATGAAAATAAAAGATGCTTACCCCTTAGAAGGAAAGTTATGAACAACCTAGATAGCATATTCAAAAGCAGAGACATTACTTTGCCAACAAAGGTCCATCTAGTCAAGGCTATGATTTTTCCAGTAGTCATGTATGGTTGTGAGAGTTGGACTGTGAAGAAAGCTGAGCGCTGAAGAATTGATGCTTTTGAACTGTGGGGTTGGAGAGACTCTTGAGAGTCCCTTGGACTGCAAGGAGGTCCGACCAGTCCTAAAGGAGATCAGTCCTGGGTGTTCATTGGAAGGACTGATGCTAAAGCTGAAAGTCCAATACTTTGGCCACCTCATGCAAAAAGTTGACTCATTGGAAAAGACTGATGCTGGGAGGGATTTGGGGCAGGAGGAAAAGGGGATGACAGAGGATGAGATAGCTGGATGGCATCACTGACTCGATGGATGTGAGTCTGAGTGAAGTCCGGGAGTTGGTGATGGACAGGGAGGCCTGGCGTGCTGCAGTTCTTGGGGTCGCAAAGAGTTGGACGCGACTGAGTAACTGAACTGAACTGAACTGATGCAAAAAATAGATAATAAGAACCTATGGTATAGCACAGAGAACTCTACTCAATACTTTATAATGACCTATATGTGAAAAGAAGTGGATATATGTATCTGTACAACTAACTTTTTGCTGTATACCTGAAATTAACATGGCATTGTAAATCAATTATACTTCAATACAAATTAAAAATAATAAATTTAAAAATAAAAGTAAGACTAAAAGGTAAAGAATGAGGACACCATCAAGGCAGGATCATCATCGTGAATAATGATCTATGGGCATATAGCAATGCAAAGGTATCTATGTTTTTGAAAAACATTACAAAGTCTATTGATGTTATTTATTTATTTATTTGATAAAGGGAGAAGCAGATTAAGGCCAAATTGCAAAGGGTCTTACAGGGAATATTTCTATATACACAAAATATACTGTGGTAAATGCAGAATGGAACACTATACTACAAGGTTACTTCCTTCAATAGCAGTGCCAGTTCCAACTCACTTCCAGATTTAAAGCTCAGAGATGTTCATTTTTTGAGTTTTTATTTACACCCCCACAGTCTCTGAGACTTGTGTTAAAGGCACTTTTCCTTAGAAACAGATCAACTGAGGGATATTTTCAGCCAAAATACATAAATATGTACTTTTTCTTTTTCTGTTGTTTTAACAGCAGCGGGATTTTTAAAAATCCAAACTCATATCTTCTTAAATCTGCCAAAAACAGATGTTTTAAAATAAACTGTAAGAAAATGCTATTGTTGATGGGGAGGGAGGAAATTAGGCACATGCATTTTGTCATTACTAACTTTTCAAAATGTGCTTGTGAGCGACTGTTATACATATGGTCCGGCTCCGGAAAATACCTGACACACACGTTTTCATCTTGATTATAACTGAAAATAGGTTGGCTGTGACTGTTCAGGGTCGTTAATTACCTCCTTCAATGCAGTGATCTGTCTAAGACATTGGAGTATTTTGCCTAGTCTTTTATTTTTTATTTCTTAGCTTTTGTCTTAGGGATGGGCAAAGCACTGTGGCACAGCTGCTAAGTGCACCAGCCTCAGAAACAAATTGAGTTGTGAGATTAAACACCAGGAGACAGTTGGGGTTTTTCAAATTTGCATGGCTATTGTAAACAGCCCCAAGAGCTCATCAGTGCAAGTTGGAGGGAACCTGGTGGGTAAGCTCTCTTCTTCCTGCTGGGTAAAGCAATGGTTAGCCCTTAAGGAAAGACAGCAAAACAAAGCAAAATGAAATGTTGAATCATAAAAACGTAATGTGAGCAAACATGACATCTTTAAGACTTAGTTTATTCTTCAATGCCTGAGTATTGAAAAGCATAAACCACCTATATAAGAATCATCTTACTAAATTCACAATCCCTGTGATTAATATAAGCATTCTTTTCAATTTCCAGAAATGGAAAAAGGCTGTATTCTTACCTAACGTACAGATTATATCTAATTGACATATTTATATTTACACTGTGATGACATAACTTTCTATCCTTTTCAAGAAATATACTTTTATGGTAGAAATAAGAAAAGTGTCTAGCATTCTATTCTCCCAAATTAAAGAGATACTGAAGTTTTTTTTTTAAATCTTCTTTTATAAGAGAAGATTTAATCTTCTCTTATAATAGAAGATCTATTCTTCTTTTATACTTACTCCTTCTTTTCCATTTTTGCATTGACAACCTGCAATGAGCTATGTATGATTTTACATCTGTGTTTTTGCAGTAGCAACAAAAATGACCTCCCTACCTGGGGATTCTAATTCTCTCTCATACTATTACATTATTAATCTTTCTAGTCAATGAAAGCAAAGGCCTTGAAGACATCTGAGAGCCATGCTCCTGTCCCCAAGATAGTGTCTGGTACAAAGGATGCAGTTACCCTTTAATTATTTTTGGATTAATGACTAGATGTTGCTATCCCAATTAAAGTCATATTCAGTAAAATTTAAAATAATATCCATTGTTCTCACATTCTCATTTCAATCTCTTGGAAAGAACCTCAAAGGTAATTTAAACTGATTCTTTTGTTTGAATATGAGCCAATAAAAGTCAAGAGATATTATGTACACTTATGTTCAATTATGAATCTTACACAATATTCCATATACTGTTCAGTGCTCTAATAATACAGAGACTATAACTCCATCTTCATGATGCTGGGTCCTTAATAATATGGGAGATGATGTTGTGAATATAGAGATTGGGTGAAAGGTTCTGAAAGCATGGGTCCCAGAGCAGCAGCCTCTACAAGGACTTTGTTAGAAATACACAAACCGGAATCCTTCCTGAACTACTGAATTAGAAACTCCTGACTGGAAGAAGTCTGGTGATTGGGTTTTAATGAGATCTTGTAGATGATCCAGATATACCCTCAAGCTGGGGAAATTCAGGGCTCATGGTAATATAAAAAGCTGTTTTATGGAGAAGGAAATGATAATCCACTCCAGTATTCTTGCCTGGAAAATTCCAGGGACAGAGGGACCTGGCAGGCTACAGTCCATGAGTTCACAGACTCAGACACAGCTGAGCAAATGAGCTTACATTCATATCCTACAGTTACACAATCCTTTGTAAATGTTTGGCATTGTTTCCAATGGTAAAAAATAGAAAACAACACAAATGTCCATCAACAGAAAACTGGTTTAACAGACTGTATATCCACACAGTGGAATAGTATGCAGCTGTAACAAACACTAAGGAAAATTTCCTTATTGAAATGGAAATATGCTCAAGATATAGTAAGTGAAAAATGCAAGGCGAAGAACAATAGATGTATGTACATATAACTATGTGTTTTATAAAAAAAATATAATATATAATGAATTTTACATAAGAAGAAGAAAGGGAATATCCACATTTGCTTGTAATTGTATAATGTCACACCGGAAGGATAAACAGAGGCCTAATAAAATATCATCTGGGGGAAGAGGGATGAGAGTAAGGCTTTTCTGTACAGTTTTTCTATTTGAATTTTTAATGTAGTTTTGATATAAACATTCTATTTAAAAAAATGCTGAATGACACTCAATGTATTTGGTATTTATTGATATGAAATTTGTTTCTCTATTAGTTGTTTAATGATTAATTATTTTAATAGTGTTTTACAGGTAATTTTAACATCTAAAAAAAAGTGCTGTTTTAGCTCATTTGTTAAAAAAAATGTTACGGTTAACACTGCCAATGTTGAGCTGTTGCTGTCAGGAAGGATATTTTTTAAAAAGTCACCTGGTCTCACACCCAATCTGAAAATGTTCATAACCCAATGATAAGATGAAATGTGAAAAACTTTTTACAAATAAAAGTAAAGAGAATAGTACTCCCACCACCCAACTTCTATAATTTTTTGAGGAAAAAGTATTGTATCTATACCCCCTCATCTCTCTCTGGACTATTCACTGGATTATTTTGAAGCAAACCATGGAAAGAGTTAAAAGGTGTATCATTATTTTAAGATTCATAGCTAGAAAAAAATAACTATAAGACTTAAGCTTCAAATATTAATATATAGTTTTTCCTAAGTAGCTTGGGAAAGCAACTGGAGTCTGTTCTGCTTTTATCCATGCTTTTTTTTTATTCAGCTGATCTATTTCTGTGTTTCTCAGTGAGACCATGACCCAAATGTTTTACACTGGGATGGTTCTATCCAGGCTTCTGTTTTTTTTTGAAGCAGCATTCATTTTAGGTAGATAGAATACATTGATTTATTGCTAGGGACACTTTTATTTTCCCCAAGATTTTCATTATAATCTTTACAGATATTTACTTATTTTTTCTCATCTTCAATGTTATTGTACAGTATTCAGTTTGTGCTAGATACTATTTTCACTTTTCATAATAAATCAACCCATTTCTTTTTCACACTAATTTTAAGGCAGCATTATTATTGTATTTCCTTTTCCAGAGAAAAAGATGCTAAAGCACACTGGAATTATGTAGTTTATCCATGGACACAAACCACCGGGCTGGGGTTCTGACCAAGTTAGGTTAGCTCCAGAGTGAGACTGGTTACTAAGCATCATACCATTCAAATTCTCAGCATTTTTGACAAAAAGGTCTATGTGTGAGGCCCTTTAATTTCTGGCTCTATGATTTGAGATTAATTGTTCTGTACTGTGGGCTTAATTGCTCACAAATAACATTTTTTCTTGCCTACATATTGTTTTCTGTTAAAGGGTACATTAAAGCAGGGTGTTAAGGTCTGGGTGCTGTAAACTCTGCCTGGGAAATTGTGATTGATCTGGCTTTTCAACTGGGTCTTAAAGGACTTGTATGAGCTTTCAAGGCAAAGTTGTGAAGACAAAGTGTATTAATAATTGGATATAGCACAAGCAAAATCACGAGGTCATGCAATATTCCGGCACATGCAAGGAGTTGTGGAGATTTTGGCATAGGAAAATCACCAGCAGTGGAAAGAGTCCCAGAGTTAAATTTCTTCAAGACAGGGTTAGATTGAGTACTACTTACATTTTAGGCAGGCTCTACTTCCCTTGTTTTTACTTTGTCTGAAGACAGGAAAATGTACCCCTCTACCTGGTCTAGAGAAATGGTGTAAAAAACGTTATGAGTGTTAGGCTCAAAAATAAGATGTAGATGACCACATTTAAAATAGATATCCAGTGGAAGTTTGACATATGACGCAGAGAACCCAGAGTCAGTGCTCTGTGATAACCTAGAGGGGTATATGGGGAGGGAGGTGGGAGAGAGGTTCAAGAGGGAGGGGACATATGTATACCTATGGCTGATTCGTCTTGATATATGGCAAAAATCATCACAATATTAAGTAATTACACTCTAATTAAAAAGGAAAAAATAAAAATATAGAGTTGAGTGTATAATTCTTATTTTTGTCACTTAGAATCTATGTGACTTTAGCTCACTCAACATTTCTTTGCATCATGAGGAAATTAATATCACCTGGTAGCAAGGATGGGCACTATAAAGGAGAGAAATGGTAAGGACCAAACAGAAGCAGAAGAGATTAAGACTGGAAAAGGTCAGTTTCATTCCAGTCGCAAAGGGCAAGACCAAAGAATGTTCAAACTACCATACAATTGCACTCATTTGACATACTAGCAAGGTTATGCTCAATACCCTTCAAGTTAGGCTTTAGCACTACCTGAACTGAGAACTTCCAGATGCACAAGCTATGTTTAGAAAAGGCAGAGGAACCAGAGAATCAAAGAGCCAACATTTGCTGGATCATGGAGATAGCAAAGGAATTCCAGAAAAACATTTACTTCTGCTTCATCGACCACACTAAAGCCTTTGACTGTGTGAATCACAACACATTGTGGAAAATTCTTAAAGATAGGGGAATACCAGACCACCTTTCTTGTCTCCTTAGAAACCTGTATAAAGGTCAAGAAATAAGAGTTAGAGTTGGAATGGAATGACTGAGTGGTTCAAAATTGGGAAAGGGATATGAAAAGCCTGTATATTATCATCCAGATTACTTAACTTCTATGCAGAGTACATCATGTGAAACGCTGGATTGGAGTCCACTCATTGGAAAAGACCCTGATGCTGTGAAAGATTGAAGGCAAAAGGAGATGGGGACAGCAAGGGATGAAATGCTTAAATAGCATCACTGACTCAATGGACATGAATTTGAGCACACTCCAGGAGATTGTGCTTCCCTTGTGGCTCATCTGGTAAAGAATCCGCCTACAACGTGGGAGACCTGGGTTCGNTGACTCAATGGACATGAATTTGAGCACACTCCAGGAGATTGTGCTTCCCTTGTGGCTCATCTGGTAAAGAATCCACCTACAACGTGGGAGACCTGGGTTCGATTCTTGGGTTGGGAAGATCCCTTGGAGAATAGAGAGGCTACCCACTCCAGTATTCTGGCCTAGAGAATTCCATGGGGTCGCAAAGAATTAGACACGACTGAGTGGCTTTCACTTTCACTGGATGATAGTGGAGGACAGAGGAGCCTGGCATGCTATAGTACACAGGGTCACAAAGAGTCAGACATGATTGAGTTATTGAATAACAACAATCTTAATAAAGAACAGTGCTTTCAATTTTAGATGACTGAAACTCAACATTCATAGTGCAAGCAAGTGAAGAGAACAAACCTAAATAACGAAATAGGGCAACTTATTTGATGAATTTTTTATCACTTGTTTTTTACTTAGCATCCCTTGATGTTATTTTTAACCTGTTGTTGGTAAAAGAACTCTGCAAAATTATGAAAACTTTTCCCAACAAAATATAAATTGGTTTGGATCATAAAATGACTAAAACCATTAGAGTAAAAGGATTCATACTACTTTTTAGCCTCTCTAAAGCAGTTCAGTTCTGCCTCTATTTTCTATACACACTTGACTTAACATTTGATATAAATTTTCAATTTTTCCTATTAACCTCCTTAACTGCCAGCTTGTATCACAAAGTTTTCAGCACAAGTCACACTGCAACTGGCTGGCACACTAAGTGGCCAGCAAGCAGTAGTGTCCCTAGAAATACCTGTTCCAAAGCACATTAATAAAGTGACCACCCAGATTTCATCCTTGAAATGAGTCTTAATAATATTGTTTCAGAAGGACTAGAAGAAAGATAAACAGATCTTAGCAGGTGTTAAAATGCATCAAATGTGTATCATGAACAATGAGATGACACCATGGCAGGAACTAGAGATACTAAGTCCATCTCCACTAAATATAAAGAATCTCTTCACTTTGGAGAGCAGTATCATCAGTTCAGTTCTGTCACTCATTCGTGTCTGACTCTTTGTGACCCATTAACTGCAGCATGTCAAGCCTCCCTGTCCATCACCAACCCCTGGTTTACCCAAACTCATGTCCATTGAGTCAGTGATGCCACCCAGCCATCTCATCCTCTGTCATCCCCTTCTTCTCCTGCCCCTTCCAGCATCAGGGTCTTTTCCAATGAGTCAACTCTTTGCATCAGGTGGCCAAAGTACTGGAGTTTCAGCTTCAGCATTAGTCCTTCCAATGAACACCCAGGACTGATCTCCTTTAGGATGGACTGCTTAGATCTCCTTGCAGTCCAAGGGACTCTCAAGAGTCTTCTCCAACACCACAGTTCAAAAGCATCAGTTCTTCTGTGCTTAGCTTTCTTCACAGTCCAGCTCTCACATCCATACATGACCACAGGAAAAACCAGAGCCTTGACTAGACGGACCTTAGTCGGCAAAGTAGTGCCTCTGCTTTTGAATATGCTATCTAGGTTGGTCATAAGTTTTCTTCCAAGGAGCAAGCGTCTTTTAATTTCATGGCTGCAATCACCATCTGCACTGATTTTGGAGCCCAGAAAAATAAAGTCTGACACTGTTTCCACTGTTTCCCCATCTATTTCCCATGAAGTGATGGGACGGGATGCCATGATCTTCGTTTTCTGAATGTTGAGCTTGAAGCCAACTTTTTCGCTCTCCTCTTTCACTTTCATCAAAAGGGTTTTGAGTTCCTCTTCACTTTCTGCCATAATGGTGGTGTCATCTGCATATCTGAGATGATTGATATTTCTCCCGGCAGTCTTGATTCCAGCTTGTGCTTCTTCCAGTCCAGCGTTTCTCATGATGTACTCTGCATATAAGTTAAATAAGCAGGGTGACAATATGCAGCCTTGATGTACTCCTTTTGCTAAATGGAAGCAGTCTGTTGTTCCATGTCCAGATTTAACTGTTGCTTCCTGACCTGCATACAGATTTCTCAAGAGGCAGGTCAGGTGGTCTGATATTCCCATATCTTTCAGAATTTTCCACAGTTTATTGTTATCCAAACAGTCAAAGGCAAGAGCAGTATAGAGGGTCCTTAAAAAACTGTATATGATCCAGCAATTCCACTACTGGACATATAACCTGTTCAGTTCAGTCGCTCAGTCATGTCTGACTCTTTGCAACCCTATGGACTGCAGCATGCCAAGCCTCCCTGTCCATCACCAACTCCTGGAGTTTACTCAAACTAATGTCCATTGAGTCAGTGATGCCATCCAATCATCTCATCCTCTGTCGTCCCCTTCTTCTCCTGCCCTCAATCTTTCCCAGCATCAGGGTCTTTTCAAATGAATCAGTTCTTCTCATCAGGAGGCCAAAGTGTTGTAGTTTCAGCTTCAGCATCAGTGCTTTCAATGAATATTCAGGACTGATTCCTTTAGAATGGACTCTTTGGATCTCTCCAGTTGAACTAACAGGGAAGCCCCATATACCCTGAGAAAACCATAATTCAAAAGGATATATGTACCCTAATTTTCACTGTGGCACTATTTACAATAACCAGAACATGGAAACCTAAATGTCCACTGACATATGAATAGATAAAGATGATATTGTGCATACATACAATGGAATGTTACTCAGCCACTAAAAAGAACAAAATAGGGTCATTTGCAGAGATGTAGATGACCTAGAGTCTGTCATAAAGAGTAAAGTAAGTCAGAAAGAGAAAAATAAACATCATATACTAACACATATATGCAGAATCTAGAAAAAATGGTACAGATAAAACTATTTCCAAGGCAAGAATAGAGATGCAGACATGGAAATTGGACATGTTGCACACAGTGGTGGGGAGGTTGAGGGTGGGATGAACTGGAAGTTTGGGATTGACATATATATACTACCATCTATTTCTGCTTGATTGACTCTGCCGAAGCCTTTGACTGTGTGGATCACAATAAACTGTGGAAAATTATGAAAGAGATGGGAATACCAGACCACCAAACCTGCCTCTTGAGAAATCTGTATGCAGGTTAGGAAGCAACAGTTAGAACTGGACATGGAACAACAGACTGCTTCCAAATAGGAAAAGGAGTACATCAAGGCTGTATACTGTCACCCTGCTTATTTAACTTATATGCAGAGTACATCATGAGAAACTCTGGGCTGGAAGAAGCACGAGCTGGAATCAAGATTGCCAAGAGAAATATCAATAACCTCAGAAATGCAGATGACACCACCCTTATGGCAGAAAGTGAAGAAGAACTCAAAAGCCTCTTGATGAAAGTGAAAGAGGAGAGCGAAAAAGTTGGCTTAAAGCTCAACATTCAGAAAACCAAGATCATGGCATCCGGTCCTATCACTCCATGGGAAATAGATGGGGAAACAGTAGAAACAGTGTCAGACTTTATTTTTCTGGGCTCCAAAATCACTGCAGATGGTGACTGCAGCCATGAAATTAAAAGATGCTTGCTCCTTGGAAGAAAAGTTATGACCAACCTAGATAGCATATTCAAAAGCAGAGACATAACTCTGCCGACTAAGGTCCTTCTAGTCAAGGCTATGGTTTTTCCAGTAGTCATGTATGGATGTGAGAGTTGGACTGTGAAGAAGGCTGAGCGCTGAAGAATTGATGCTTTTGAACTCTGGTGTTGGAGAAGACTCTTGAGAGTCCC
>SJYQ01096339.1:328226-343262 GCA_006410935.1 Redunca redunca | reverse complement strand
AAAAGTTCTAAGAAAGATCATATGAAATGATTAGAAGTAAAGAAGTGGCATGAGTATGCATCAAATGTATTTTAAAAATCAGCACTCAGATCTTGCAAGATGAAAGCATTGTGATAAGACTAAAATCTGTAAAACAGTGAAGACATTAATTGAATCAACAAGTATATCCTCATCCAACTCTAATTCTTAGACAAAGAATTTAACACAAAACGTCATGGGCAAATGGCAGGTACATTTCTATCAGACAAGGAAGAGTTTTTTGTTTTTTCTAACTACAGGTAGCAGGGAATTCTACAGGAAAAGCATGCCTCCAGTGTTAGGTCTTGATGATTGTTCTCTGGTAACTGTGAGAATCACTTTCTACCAAGACAAATTTAGAATAGCAAAGTGACAGATCACCTGGGAAAGATGATGTTTGTGTTTATTGAGCTTGAAGTATTAGTGGAAAAAGAATTGATTATGCTGATCTGCTGAACTGGAAGTATTAATCTAAATCTCATTAGACAGGTCTCAGCTAGATATTTGGAAACCATTTGCATAGTAGATGTGAAATTCTGGGGTTAGGGAAATCTTTCAAAAGAGAAATATGTAGAGGAGTCTAAGGATAGTTGGATGTTAAATGGTAATGTACAATGTAAGAAAAGAAAAGAAACTAAATCAAATAAACCTCTTTGGCTCACCATTCAAGAGGCAGCTGCCTTACTTAGAGATGACCATTCAATGCTGTTAGTTATCATTCATTTAAATGATAAAAATTCTTTAGGATTTATGTAGACAAGAAAGACTTTTCATTAGAATCACTGACTATACATTGTAGGAAGAAAGAAACAAATGTACAAACAAAGGTATGTATGTGAAAGTCTCTGAGTCAAGTTTGACTCTTTGAGACCCTATGCACTGTAGCCCAACAGGCAACTCCATCCATGGGATTTTCCAGGCAAGAATACTGGAGTGGGTTGCCATTTCCTTCTTCATATACCATATATACATACAGAAATGTTGTTGTTTAGTCACTAAGTTGTTTTCACTCTTTGTGACACCATGGACTGTAGCCCACCAGGCTCCCTTGTCCATGGGATTTCCCAGGCAAGAGTACTGGAGTGGGTTGCCATTTCCTTCTTCATATACCATATATACATACAAAAATGTTGTTATTTAGTCACTAAGTTGTTTTCAACTTTTTGTGACACCATGGACTTCAGCCCACCAGGCTCCCTTGTCCATGGGATTTCGCAGGCAAGAATACTGGAGTGGGTTGCCATTTCCTTCTCTAGGGGACCTTTCTATTTCCTAGGGACTGAATCTGCATCTCCTTCATTGATAGGTGGATTCTTTACCACTGAGCCCCCAGGGAAGCCCACACATACACAAATAAAAAACCACAAATTATAATAAAGAGAGATTCTTCTGTTAATAATAAACATTATACTCATAAATATAATAGTGAAAAATTTTAGGAAGATGTAATAAAGAGAATTTCTTCTGTTCTGAGTTCTCCTTGACAAAATTCTACTGATACTTTTTGGTATCTTTGTTCTGATGTAGTCTATTTTTGGAAAAACAGAAAATTTTCAGACATATTTTATATATGCTAAACATTAGATAGTAGAAACTTTCTCTTTTTAATAGCATCTCTAACATATTTTCATTACCTTCATTACCTCATCTATAAAATGTCAACTGCTAGTTACTTAACACCTATCAATAACTTATGCTTCTTTTCCTTTCCCCTGAAGCATTTTGCTGTATTCTCTGTTCACTGTGTTTGTTTTTTGGCTGTTACCCTTGAATTAAGTTTTGCTTCACATTCTTTTCTGTGGTGTGGAAATGGAGTGCTTTAATTTTTGGTTTTTTGTTTTTAATAAGAGTATAGTAATTTTCCTATTGACATATAAGGTGAAAACAGAAATAAAGTTAAGATGTTATAACATCTTTTATTATTGCATTTTCCACACCACAATTTCATTCATTTAACCATTTAATACCAACAGTAATACAGACTAAGACTCAAAATCATCATAATTATTCAAAAATCAGAGAAGGCAGCAGTGCATCAACATAGAAGGCAAAGGAAGAGAAATTCAAGCAATCTAAAAATAGGATGAGAACTAATAGTAGCAGCTGGTGATTAGATGCATTTAGTAACTTTTATAAGAGGAATTTAAGAAAAATGATGAATGGGAAAAGATGAAATCAACAGGGCAACACACGAAAAGTTAGAATAGGGATGTATTTAAATGTACACATGCTTTCTTAGAGAAGGAAAACAGTTTGTCCTGTACTGTCTAGGTTCTAGGTTGAGATCTTTTTAATAATATATAAACAAGAGAGAAACAAACAGAAGTTTATTAACATGTGCACATGGGGAATATCCAGGGAAGAATGAGCAACTCTCTGAGGTGGCTTAGATCTCTGGCTCAATACCTAGCTAGAGATGAAAGAATAAAGGGTTTAGAAGGAGACTAGTTGTGAGGAGGTTATTAAGAAAACCATAGTAAAAAGGGTAGGGCTTGTTATACAAGTTTATCTTAGTGCCCTTCACCTTTGATGAGACTTGTCTCTTCCTGGTACAGAGAAGAAAAACTCCTTTACAAATGGAGATATCCTTTATAAATTAGCTTTACAAAAGGGCAACTTCTCTTCAGTTTTCCAAGCTTATCTCTCGTTTCTGCTGTTTCTCAAGATAATCAGCTTAAAATAATCCTTTTGCCAAAGAGGGCTTTTGTGGTGGCACATTCTTCTACACTTCAGATTCTAAATACAGAATACTAGTTGCTTCATCACATTTCATTTTGGCTTGTTCACACTTAAGCTTTAATATATCTTTTTCTAAAGGCATTATATAAAATTCCAAGCCTTTGTATTCTACATGTTGTTATAATACATAGTTTTCTGTTAAAATACACTTTTAATCATATCCCCCCTCCTTTTAAACAAAAGGAAAATTATTGTGGCTTGCTTACCCTTATGCTTTAACATATGTTGCATTAATCTAGCTAACAGTGCCCTTTTCCTCTTAAACACTAAATGTATTTTTGATTCATTGCAAATGTACACATTTTTAGCATTTGTTTTACCTTTTAATTACTTTCACATTTAGTTTAATTATATTGATGTAATGCAAATTGCATGGAAATACATGCCACCAAAGTGTCTGAAGAGTTTGTTTTCCTAAGTAGGTAATATTTAATCTTTAATCACTCTTTTTACCATTATTGAATGTTTTTACTTAGTCCTTTTCTGCATATTAAAATTTGATTCAGTATAAATTAACAGTTGTTTTTTTTGTTTTTGCATTTACTGAGAAATTTCTGGATTGTAGGATAACTCGTAAGTATATTAGCTTTGTTAGCACTACCTTAAATCTATTGTTTCCTTAAATAATTCTGGGTATTGGAAAATTAATGCCTCAAAGGAAGAATGTGAGTTCCTAAGTATCCAGAGAGAGGCTTCCAAGTCTGTCTGAGAGCCTCTGTTCACATATAGAAAAGAAGAAATTGATGAAAGCCTACAGTTCCATGCTTGTGCATGCAAGGTACTGAATGTCTGTGCTCCCTTCCCTTAAATTCTTATGTTGAAATTCTAATTCATAACACAATGGTATTAGATGGTAAGACTTTTGGGAGGAAATTAGGTCTGGAAAGTGGAGCCCTCATGAATGGGATTGGTGTTCTTATAAAAGGGACTCCAGAGCATCCCCTTGCCTGCTTGCTGCCACGTGAAGATAAGAAGTCGGCAGTCTGAAAGTCAGGAAGCTCTCTCATCAGAATGAGATCATGCAAGCACCCTGATCTTGGATGTCTCAGCCTGCAGAACTGTGAGAAATAAACTTCTGTTGGTTGTAAGCCAATCAGTCTACAGTCCTTTATCATAGCAGCAAAAATTGACTGTGATAATGAAACACATTCACCTGTTAGGTAGACAAAAGAGTCCAAAATGATGATTAAAAAATGCAGCTAAAAGGCAGAGAAACAAATCAAAAAGCACTGGAGCTTTGGTGGGAAAAACATCCCCAACACACCCCCTTCCCTGGTTGGTCTCGGATACAAGCCCTGTTTGACATGGGGCAAAACAAATCAGACTCCAAGGACTACTTGGGAGGGGATCAGGACCTAAAATGGGGGTGGATCCACTCTCACATCTCGGGAGTGTCCCCCTCCTTTGCCCTCCACATTGTTGCTTGTTTAATAGATCATGCCTGTGTGGACTTTCTAGTGTGTCATTTTAATTTTTTTGTTTTTTCTTCACTATGACAAGACAAAGACTGAGGAAAGAACCACACCTGATATATCCATAGTTCTACAACCCTTTATTATTAGGTGTGTCCTTTTGAGAGTGTCACAACATTCTGGGATTCAAGGAATTCTGGCATCCTCCCATACCAATAGGACTGGAAAGGTTCTTCCCTGAGGCATCTTCAGTCTCTCCCTCTGCCTCATGACTGTCTCACTCCTCGATTCTCTTTTAATATCTACACCGGATGATGGATGGGGCACAGGGTGAGGAAGCCTGTGTCCCTATCCCTTCTGCCTTTGTATTCCCTCTCACTCAATGGACTCGCTAAATCTTTCTATACTGTGGCTTTAGCCCTGAGCACAGAGATCTGACCATGCATCTGACTGGGCAATCACTTACCTCCATTTCTAGGTTTTGCTGTATGCCAAATGCATGTATGAGTAAATTTCCATCAAGTCTTATACTGTGTTTGAAGAAATAACGTTTGCATGTCTTCTATGATTTAAGGTTTTTACTAGTTAATTGGGCTGACGATCATGTGAATTTACTCTAGCAATATTTGAAAAACATTAGAGATAGCAGAAACAGAATATTTACACAACATCATATGGTATGGACTGATTAATAAATCCACTATAGAGGAGAAAGAGAAAATTGGAATTGTTTCAGAACCAAAAAGGCATTAAAAAATCAGTGTGCTATTTATTTTTTAGATGAAGTAATAGGTCTAAATGAGGTTATAACATGCCTGAGGACGTGTAATTAGAGAAACAGGATAGTGTCCACTGAAAAAAATAGATAACCTAAAAGTTAGGAATTATGTTTTATTTGGCGGACATGCTGAAGACTTCAGCCCAGGATTCAGCCTCTCAAACGCCTCTGAAGGACTGTTCCAAAGAGGTATGTCCACAATGGAACTGAGGTCACTTTGCCCAGTGTTCATTGCATTTACTGTCTGATGTATAACATATTTATATTTTTGGAGAAAAAGCAGGAAGTTTTATTATCAACAAATGTGCTACTTAGCAATAACTAAAATGTCACACATTTTAATGCAGAAGTATAGCTTTTGGAAATAACGTTTCCCTTATATATTCCTATTTGGTCTGGGTCAGACAGAAAGCACTGCAAGTCTTTACATGAAACTTCTCAGTGATTGCACACAGAGAACATCTAAAAAAAGTTTGATTTCTGAACTGGAATGCAATTTTAAAGCTCAGTACACCAAAGGAATGCTGAATAAAAGAAGACAGGTTTAGCTGTGAATCTCACCACTGTACACTTACTAACATTTTGCAATTCAGTTCTCTTATTTTTTTTAAGAGGTGAAATATAAAATATGCTCCGGAACCAGGCATTATTATTGTCCATATTGTTGATTCCATCTCTGCATTCCCTGCATTACTACTTGATAAAACCTGGATCATTATTTTGATAATTGCTTTATTTATAGCTGTGTTTTTCCTCCCCAAAATATTAATATATAAAAAATAACATTTTAAACTCTTGGGGTATTTCTTTTATAAATATTTATGAATAGACTATTCATCATACATTCTATTTTGTAACCGACATTTCTTCCATCAATAGATCATGAATTCTCATCCCATTGTTTTAAATATTAATTTATATCATACTTTTAACAGTCATGAGATTAAATGGTAGGGATAGACTGCATTTTAACTAAAAAATAAGCATATTGTTTCTTGTTATAAAATTGTAATCATTAATACAATGAATGCTTTTGAACAGTTACAGTGGGATGATTGCACATATGTATCTATATATTTGGAATTTGTGAGTCACTTTCCTGTGGCAGAATGTATTTTCCAGATATTCTTCTTCCATATAACTCACACTCTTCGCATTAAGAGGTGGATCCTGTATTCCCTACCCTGGAATCTGGACTGGGGTTTCTGCCTTTTCTGACCAACAAAATAGGGTAAGAATAATTTGATTTTCGAGGCTAGGTCATAAAATTGACAAAGCCTCCACCTGGGTTGCTCTCTGGGCTTATCTGCCTTTGGAACACTGAAGCTGCTTAAAAGAAGTCTTGCCACTGTGATATTACTAAGCTGGAGAGACTATTTAGCTAGAGAGAGCGATGTCTGTAGAATCACTGCAGTCCTAGCTCCTGTGGTTCTAATTTCTACAGCCTAGTCCACTACAGATATGAATGAAGAGTTTTGGTGACTGTACCCACAACCAACCGATTATAGCCTCAGAGATCTTAAGCTAGAACTACTTAGATAAACCACACCCAAATTCCCAATCCATTCCTGATTATTCCAGTTTTAAGTTACTATGCTTTGGGGTGACTTTTTGTATAGATAACCAATACATATTAACTGGGGTGTATAGATGACTAAAACATCTATTTTTTATGCCTTTCAGTGATTTGCCCAAAATACCCACTGCCAGTATTTTCCCAGTTTGTCTTTTTATCTTTAGACTTAGTAATGAATTTTTACATATAAAATATTTACTGTTCTTTAACAGTTTTAATTTCATATCATATTTGAATATATTCTCTTACTTCATGATGTCCAAAAATGTTCTCAGAAACTTTCTTCTTTTAATAGTTTAAAGTTTGTTTTAGGTTACATAATAGCACAGTTGAATTGAATATGAATATGTATATTTTAGTGATCTAAGTTTACTTTTCCTACAACTCTTTAGCTTATAATGATAATCAACCTCTTCCCTACTAATATGATATTCCAATATCACTATATAGTTCATTGACTTGGTTTGCTCCCTGCTCAGTAATCTTGAATATGATAGATTATGGTAATAATAAATATTATTTCAAATATTATTCTATTTCTTTATCTATGATTGCACAGGAGCATTTTGAAAAAAATTATGGGTTTATGGGATATTTATACATATAGCAAAGCAACCATGTTCCTCCTCACTGCTTTTCTTTTACAAATCATACTTTATTACCTATTACACATCTCTTCTAGATGAAACTCAGAATCAATTTATTCTAATACATAAAAAAAAAAAACCCACACTGAGATGTTCATTGAATTTGCATGGACTATATAGGTTAATCTCTAGTAGAAATGACAGTTTTAAAATAGTGAGTCCTCCTATCTAAGATCGAAGGAAGTTAATAGAAAAGATACAGTGAAATAAGAGTCAGCAACTTATTAACTTTCTTGTCATCATTACTCCATGTTATTGTCCATCAATGTTAAAGGAGTTGGTACTAAAATAGATCAAAGAAGATGAGAATGCCATTAGCATGATTACATTGATGGATATTCAAAATTTATTTGGCTTGTTCTTATGTGTCTGGTTCCAGTAATAAACTAACTTTATTTGCATTATCAGTGCTATTAACCAAAAGGTGTTGACCTATAATAATAATTCTTTGTAAAAATGCAATAAATGCACAAGCTTATTTTGAACAGAAATGATAAACACTATTACAATGTCATAAAATCAAATTAAAATCTAATATTTATTAATCACCACTGAGGTAAAATGCAATGAGCAAGGCTCACGATAGTCAATAAATTTTGTGACACAGCACCCTTATTTCATATCCAATGACCTATAACATTTTTTCTAGAGAGCTGGACTGTGAAGAAGGTTGAGCACCGAAGAACTGATGCTTTTGAACTGTGGTGTTGGAGAAGACTCTTGAGAGTCCCCCTGGACTGCAGGAGATCCAACCAGTCCATTCTGAAGGAGATCAGCCCTGGGATTTCTTTGGAAGGAATGATGCTGAAGCTGAAACTCCAGTACTTTGGCCACCTCATGCGAAGAGTTGACTCACTGGAAAAGACTTTGATGCTGGGAGGGATTGGGGGCAGGAGAAGAAGGTTGGATGGCATCACTGACTCAATGGATGCGAGTCTGAGTGAACTCCAGGAGCTGGTGATGGACGGGGAGGCCTGGTGTGCTGTGATTCATGGGGTCGCAAAGAGTCGGACACGACTGAGCGACTGAACTGAACTGAGGTTAATACATATCTTCATATTGGAAATTTTTCTTAAAAATAATGAGGCTTCATTCTCTTGGTCATGTAGATTCATGTATTTGGAATGTGTTATCTTTACTTGTCCATTGAGTTAATGACTACCTGCTATACATTTTTAAGGGCACAAGTTAAATGTCATATCATTTTACAGCCTTCTTGGTACCTCCTATTTCAAATAGAGCATATTACTTCAATTAGGTGTTCCCAAAGCACCGATTAGTTTGCCTAGGTATATAGTTTATAATAGTGCTGAAGAGTTCAAACATTGAAATCAATTAGCTCTGAGCTTAGCCCAGGATTCATCAATCTCTAGCTCTTTAACTGTGAGCTAATTACTCTAAATTCAGTGTTTTGAACTCCAAAATAAAATTAAGTTAAAACTGTATCTTTAAAATTATTCATAAAGCATGACTTAATAATATTTTTACAAGGAACTAGAACCTATAGTTAATATTCTTACAGTGGAAAATGGGAGCAAACATCACTGCTGCTGTGCAGAGGTTTTAGTTGAGATAATAGATGCAATATTTTTAGCTGAATACTTCACACATATGTAGTGTTCAATGAATGGTAGATCTTAGATGGCAACTAATATAATGTTAATGATGATGAGTGAAAAATTTGTTGATTCAATAAGCTGAGTTTCTTGAAGGCCTGGTATCACATTTTAATTATCTTATACAAGGTCAAGTATGCTACAGATGTACAATTAATACTTATTGAATGATTAAAACTATGTGAAGCTAAGAAAAACAAACAAGAGGGATATAGTTAAAGTGGTCATTCTGCACAATTTTTCTAGGAAAGAGAATTATATTAAGCTCTGATATTTGGCGTACTGGGTGCAAATCTTAGGATGCCAAATCTTCTATTGTGCAAGAAAAATCTTCCCCAAATATCTGATCTGTTAAAATCATTTCAGATATATTTATAATCTTGAAAAGTATCAGTAATGCCCAAAAAGTTCCCCTAAGGATGACCATGACCCCATCAGGGAAAGTGGGGTATCCTATAACCCTGACTCCAACAGTTACTACTGATAAGTGAGAATATTTCTCCTTTTGGGGGCTGAACACAGACACCTTAGCAATATTTTAACATCAGTCATTTACAGGTCTAAACATCCATCACTGTCCTTAGGTTGAAAGTAAGATTGTGCCTGTGCTTAGTTGTGCCCGACTCTTTGTGACCCCATGGACTGCAACCTGCTAGGCCACTCTGTCAGTGGGGATTCTCCAGGCAGGAACACTGGAGTGGGTAAGAGCTCAGTAAAGTCTCTGTTTGCACCTTCTTATTTTGCTATAAAAATGAACATTTGGCTCTTTGGCTGACTTAAAATGCATACAACTGATGGTTATGTTTCATTTCATACTCCGGGTTCTTCTTTTCCTACACTTTTCTCAGAAATACTTTCATGCTTACTGGGCCCTTAACATCTATTATATCCATGTTAGATGATACATATTTGTATCTCTTTTGTTTTTCTCACTTCATAACCTGGGAAATACACATAAGTTGGTTTTGGTAAATGTCACCAAACTTTGTTTTCCTTTCTTACAAGAATGTCTCAGTTCTCGATATTGATTTAATATTTTCAAATTCCTGATTCATACACAGAAATTGGAATTCCTAAAAACGAAAGTTATTTTCAAATGCTTTAAGCAGTCTTTAAAATTTATAAAATTATTAAATAAAATTAAGTTAAAACTGTATCTTTAAAATTATTCATACATCATAACTTAATAATATTTTTACAAGGAACTAGAACCTATAGTTAATATTCTTACAGTGGAAAATGCGAGCAAACATCACTGTTGCTGCTGCTAAGTCACTTCATTTGTGTCCGACTCTGTGCGACCCCATAGATGGCAGCCCACCAGGCTCCCCCGTCCCTGGGATTCTCCAGGTAAGAACACTGGAGTGGGTTGCCATTTCCTTCTCCAATGCATGAAAGGGAAAAGTGAAAGTAAAGTTGCTCAGTCATGCCCAACTCTTAGAGACTCCATGGACTGCAGCCTACCAGGCTCCTCTGTCCATAGGATTTTCCAGGCAAGAGGCAAACATCACTGGAGAGAAGTTAATCATGTCAGCATTCCATACATCCTAGAAAGATCAACAGTACTCAAAATATGGGTGCGATTTGCCGCATTAAGAACTTATTTTGATACTAAATGTTATTTCATGGGATGCTAATCATAAAATCTGCATAAAATATATCATATACAATGACTTGGTAAGATTTATTTTTGAGAAAATGCAGATACAGCCACAACCACCCAGGATCCAACTGGTCCATCAATAAAGGACCATTTTATTCCACATTCTCCTGTACTGGGTTCTGGAAACATGAATCTTGATCGTTCAGGTTCATTGGACATGAACATTTCTTGATCTTACTCTCCACTTAAAGTTAGTAGGTTCCTTAGGATCACAAATGACTTTGCTATCCCAGAAGTATGACAGTTATTTTCCTCTTCTCCTAATTTCTCAATGACATTGTTTTCAGTATCAGTTATTCAAAACAAAGCAAAGCAAAATTTCCCAGGTAATGCCAGAAAAGAATTCCCTCATGAAACACTATCCTGTGTACAAACCAACTTTAATCTTTTTTCTAAATGTATAGTCTTCACAACTGAATAACCTTACTCTAGTATGTCCTTGTACTCTGTCTCCATTCTTACTGCCTCCCGTTGCTTTTGTTTTTCTCAGTGAAAACTCCACCCCTTACTTTTTCGTTATCTTTTACTTCCTCTTTTCCCATTAAACTTTCTTAAATTCTTTTCTATAGAGAGGCAAACATGAAAAAGATAATGAAATATTAGAACTTTAAACTTGCAAGACTTGTTTAAATTACTAGACCACAAAAAAGTTGTTAATGGATAGCTTCAAAAGCTTGATTGGAATCCTCCGCCAAGCTGAAGAGGGGGATGGCTGTATGTTAATCAAGAACATCAAATTAAGGGGAAGCTCACATCCCCTCACACAGTGTCATAGCTCATTCTATGGTGATGAAGATTAAATTGAAGACTTAAACATGTGGATTTCCATTTTGAGAGACAAGAATAGTAGCAAAAGCAAGCGATTTTAGCTAGAATGTAAACACAGGCATTTCCTCTACCTTTGGAGATGTTCTATTTTTTCAATTATTTACCTTCTAGATCTCTCTTGAATCTCCCATTGAAAAACATAGTTTTTTAAAAATCCAATCAGACATATTTTGTCCATTAATGGCATCATTTAGTTCACTTACATTGAATGTAATTACTGATATTTTAGAGATTAAATCTACCTTTATAACATTTGTTTCCTATTTTTCCTGCCTGGTACATCCTTTTTCTCATTTCTGCTTTCCTTTTATTTTTAAAAAAGCTGTTTCCTTCCTTTAGCCTAGAAGTTATATAATCTTTTACTTTTCTTTCAATGAATAAAGGGTTAGGTTAAACCACCAAGATATTACATTTACCTGTGCAGTGCAAAAATCATACCACACTCTTTACCTCTTTAGTTATATGCTAGTCTTATAATGCAATATATGTATGTATATATAGGCAATATAGATTTAGATATACAGATAGATATGTTAAACACAGTAAGACCAAATTGTTTTATACAGCATTATTCACTTATCAGTCCCTTTGTGTTTACCATTTCACTGCTGTTTTGTTTTGATTTTTTTTTTCTTTATGTTTCTTCTAGGATACTTATTTTTTTTTGTCTGAAACTCACCTTGAATCTATCATTTAATATGTTAGTAATAAATTTCCTCAAATTTGATAGCCTGAAAGTATATTTCACCTTCGAGCTTGAAGGATGCCTTTGCTGGAGAAAGAAATCTAGGTTGAGTTGTTATCTTTTAGTGACTTCCCTGGTGGCTCAGATGGTAAAGCATATGTCTACAATGCAGGAGACTCGGGTTCAATACCTGGGTTTGGGAAGATTTCCCTGGAGAAGAAAATGGCAATCCACTCCAGGACTATTGCCTGGAAAATCCCATGGACAGAGGAGACTGGTAGGCTACAGTCCATGGAGTCGCAAAGAGTTGGACACGACTGAGTGACTTCACTTTCTTTAGAATTTTAAAGACATCATTCTCATTGTCTTTTGGGCTTTCATTTGGTCTGAGAAAATAGCTACAAGTCTATGTTACTGCTTTGTAGGAAAACAGTACTTTTTATTTATTTATTTATTTTAAATTTTTATTTTAACTTTATTTTACTTTACAATACTGTATTGGTTTTGCCATACATTGACATGAATCCACCACGGGTGTACATGCGTTCCTAAACATGAACTCCCCTCCCACCTCCCTTCCCATAACATCTCTCTGGGTCATCCCCGTGCACCGGCCCCAAGCATCCTGTATCCTGGTGATTCGTTTCTTACATGATAGTATACATGTTTCAATGCCATTCTCCCATCTCATCCCACCCTCTCCCTCTCTCTCTCCCCCAGAGTCCAAAAGTTCACTCTATAGATCTGAGTCTCTTTTGTTGTCTCGCATACAGGGTCATCATCCCCATCTTTCTAAATTCCATATATACGCGTTAGTATACGGCATGTAACTAGATGTGGCATTCTTGTCATCATCTGCAAAACTTCTGTTGATTTCTTAATTTAGGTTACTTTATTTTTCAGTTCTAAAATCATAATGTGATTCCTTTTTATAATTTTCACTTCCCTGACAAACGTTTCAACATTTTATTATATCTCTGTGTACACACTATATAAACTTGATTTAAAATCTTTATGTGATAACATGTCCAGGATTACTTGGTTTATCTTTATTATCTAATTTTTCTTGTTTTTCATTTCATTTGTGTGTTTTAACTTCTTTATGTGTCTAGTGTCTAGCTACTTTTTATTAAGTGTGAGGAATTGTAAGTGACATTTGATAGTGTAAATGGAATTTAAGGTCTAAAATAAAGATACTTTCTTCTAAACCGATTTTAGTTTGGCTTCTGGAATTCAAATAAGGGTACCAGCAATCTGATATCCCACTCAAATTGAGATCAATAGTCTTGAAAATTTGGCTTCACACTCTGTGAGGGCAAGTCAACTTCTCATTCAACCTAATTCTTAGAATATAGGTTTTGGGGATCATAATGCAAAATGTGGGAAATTATTAGTTGCTTCTCAACGGCAGAACTTAGACCTTTATTTCAGTCCTGAAGGTTGTTGAAAATGTTGCTCATGTTCTTTGGCTTTCAGCACCTCTTCCTGAATTGGTGAAAAGAAAAGTAAGTGAAAGTGTTAGTCACTCAGTTGTATCCAATACTTTGTGACCCACAGGACTACTGTAACCTGCCAGGTTTCTCTGTTCATAGGATTTCCCAAGCAATTTCCCAGGCAATACTGGAGTGGGTTGCCATTTCCTTCTCCAGGGGATCTTCCCAACCCATGGATCAAATCCCGGTCTTTCGCAATGCAGACAGATTCTTTACCATCTGAGCCATCAGTCCTGAATTGGTGAATAGCCCTCAATGAATACTATTTTCAGATACTGATCTCTCCTTTCTAGATTATACCTATTCCTGAGATATTTGTCTGGCAATATTTTACTATATCATTACCTTTAGAACCTTGCAGTAGATTTGTTAGTAATGTGACCGGAGTTTTTCAGTTGTCCTCACCAATAGTTTACTCAGATTAACTAGTTCTTTCTTATTAGAAAAAGTCCTTTCTGTTCTCTAGTTACATTCACTCCCTTTAACGTTTTAATATAACCTTTTCTCAATATAACCTGTAACCTGAAACACCCTAAATTTGAATTTCTATGTATCTTGTGAAATATATCCAGTTGTCTATTAGATATTGCCACCTCAATGTCTAATAAATATGCTAAATAAATATTGTCAGAACCAAATTTCAAATGATCTCCTTAAAAGCTGCTCTCTCCATTAGTCCAGTTCAGTTCAGTGATTGAGTCGTGTCTGACTCTTTGTGACCCCATGGACTGCAGCACATCAGGCCTTCCTGTCCATCACCAACTGCCGGAGTTTACTCAAACTCATGTCCATGAGTTGGTGATGCCATCCAAGTATCTATCTCATCCTCTATTGTCCCCTTCTCTTCCTGCCTTCAATCTTTCCCAGCATCAGGGTCTTTTCAAATGAGTCAATTCTTTGCATTAGGAGGCCAAAATATTGGGAGTTTCAGCTTCAGCATCAGTCCTTCCAATGAATATTCAGGACTGATTTCCTTTAGGATGGACTAGTTGGATCTCCTTGCTCCCTCCATAGTCTTATCTCTGTCAATTCATTGAGATTCCAAGGTTTCAGTGTGTAGGATAAAAACTTGGAGTCCTTATTGACTTTTTCTCTTTCTGTCATACACCATATTTATCCATCATCAAAACGTATCAGCTCCACCTTTAGAAAATATCCAGGATTCCACCTCTTATGCTATCCACTGCTATCATTTGAATCTGAACCACCATCATATAACTTCTGAATAGCCAATTTCAAATATTTATGAGGATGTGGAACGAATCGCCAGTCAATGTCCGATGCAGGATGCAGGATGCTTTGGACTGGTGCAAGGAGAGGACCCAGAGGGATGGTATGGGGTGGGAGATGGGAGGGGATTCGTGTTTGGGAACGCATGTACACTCGTGGTGAATTAATGTCAATGTTTGGCAAAACCAATACAGTAATGTAAAGTAAACCAAAGTAAAAATAAAAATTAAAAAAAGAAAAAAGAAAAATTGTCATAAATGCTGATAAACGTGGATATGGGAATCAGAGAGCCTGAGTAATTTACTTAACATCTCCTTAGCATATCCATTTATAAAAATGAATAATAATTTT
>SJYQ01096339.1:309048-327937 GCA_006410935.1 Redunca redunca | reverse complement strand
ATACTACTTTCCCTTCTGTAATTGTCATTATTGAAGGTGATAATAAGATATAGAAATACAGTAGTTTTTTTAGTGATAGTTCCTCTATTTTAGGCAATTAAATCATTGCTATATCCAAATATATGTTAAAATTTCTCATAACAAAGTACCTAAAATGAGAAAATTACTAGAGTAAATATTACTATTTGGAAGGAAATTAAATAATCAAAATTTTGAGTGCTGAGTGCTGATCGTTTTTTTTAAAGCTTATAAATAAAACATTATGTCCTTTGACTTCATTGATTTGTTCGATATATAGCATTATGCAGCGGAGAAGGCAATGGGATCCCACTCCAGTACTCTTGCCTGGAGAATCCCATGGATGAAGGAGCCTGGTAGGCTGCAGTCCATGTGGTCGCTAAGAGTCAGACAGGACTGAGCAACCTCACTTTCACTTTTCCCTTTCATGCATTGGAGAAGGAAATGGCGACCCACTCCAGTGTTCTTGCCTGGAGAATCCCAGGGACAGTAGAGCCTGATGGGATGCTGTCTTTGGGGTCATACAGAGTTGGACACAACTGAAGCGACTTAGCAGCAGCAGCAGCAGCACTATGCAGACTTCCAAAAGGATTTTGAATTTAACTCTGCTCAAAATAAAATGGTCTGTGTTCTATTTTAATGCCTGTTGTCAAGACTGAAAAGTTTAAATATTTTCATCATTTTGTTCAGGCTCAGTTTAATCACCATTCATAATATTGTACTATCCTTCAAATTCTCTGAAACAAATTAAAGGAAAAGATCAGGAAGGGAATTACTTTGTGTTCACTTTTTGAGAAGCCAATTTGTTAATGTATTCTAATTTAAGAGAAACACCTTCATCCAACATAAAGTTATCTGTGATACTAGATACCACTACAATATATTCTATAGATTATTAAAGTATAGGTTACTTAACACTTGGATTCCAAATCAGGCAACACATAAGAATAATGATATTGGAATATTCAATGCAATTATAGATAAAGTAAATTTCTGTTTTAATTCAAAGTAGCCTTCTAGGTAAGCAAGATGTTATAAATGAATAGACATGTATTTTGTTTAACTGAGCACCTTAATGATTTTAGTGCATAATAAAGTGGTCCCAGAGCAGAAACTGGGAGATGGAGTAGCAAAGTGCTAAATTTCTCTTCACTCCAGGGTGTGAAGAATTATAGTCCCTGGGAGGCAAAGAGAAAACATTAAAATGCCAAGTTTTTGCAACACTCACTTTGTGCACTGGGGAGTAGTAGAAAAGACTTTATTGGAGAAGGAAATGGCAACCCACTCCACTGTTCTTGCCTGGAGAATCCAAGAGACGGGGGAGCCTGGTGGGCTGCCGTCTATGGGGTCGCACAGAGTCAGACACGACTGAAGTGACTTAGCAGCAACAGCTGCAGTAGCAGCAGCAGAAAAGACTTTTAGAAACAGATTTGTAAATTACTGAAATTTAAGTTATTTGCTAAGTGATTCAGCTGTGAAATAGTTCTTCCCCTCATCTTCCCCTACCTCATCTCCCAGTCTCGCCATGACTTCAGGAGAGCTGGGAAATATGGTCAAAGTTTCAGTAAGTGGAATTTGAGTAACTAGGGAAACCTGCAGAGTTTCACACCTAGGTATAGCTTCATGTGTGGAATCACTGGATGATTCAAACCCTGAGTTAATTCAGGGTGATACAAAGGCATAGATTAACTAAGACAATCAATGTACCCCTACCACCCCCAAAATTGGAAATCTTGTGTAGGTGTTGAATTCAAAATATATCACTCACTGTGAGAGTCAAGTCAATAACATTTGGCCCACAAATGGATGGCTTGATTTCAATGAGTATCTGAGTTATAAACAATTTGCCAGCAGGAATTAGGATGGTTGCACACTCTTTCCCTGTAGCAGACAAAATGGCTCAGCCAGTTTCGGATAAGGGGAGAATCTTACAATAGTAAGATGAGTAAATAGTAAGAAAAGCAAAAGAGCTTTTGTACTTAAGGTGATAAATTTTTATGAACTGAAATTATAGTATGTGTATGGTCACACTGGCCTTAAAATCTGAAACAGAATACATGACAGAATTTGTGTTCCTTCTTTGGGGGTGTCTGGAGGGGAAGGTGGGCTGATGGTAGAGGGTGTGTGGAGAGATAAGAGGATAGAATTGGGAGGGGCCTAAAGGAGAGATTTATTTAATCAATTGCTAACTTAATAATAAGAATGCTGTTATACACTTTTATATATTTTGTGTTTTTCCTCTAATTTCCACCATAACCATATGAGGGTGGTGTTACCTTCAGGATTGTACAGAAAGCAAATTACATCCCAGAGAGGTTATTAGCACAGAGAAAACTAAAAATTCAGTGTTTTACCAGACAGATTATGAAAAGCTTTAAGAGAGAAGTGATCTCCTTATGGGAAAATCTGGCTCTAGAACACATCTTTCTTCAAGCAAGACAAGAAAAAAGTTATATTTTTGTTTTAAATTTTACCACTTCTGAAAGCTTTATATTAGTCATTCCCTCTGACAGTCCTAGCAAATGTGCAAGGCAGGTGTCAATATCTTCATTTATAGAAAAGGGAATCCAACTTTTAAAAAAATCTAAACACCCATTGAAACAGAAGCTCAGAGCAGGTCTATTTAATTCTTAAACGTCAAACTACTCTGCACACCGCATTCTGTTATCAAGGTAAGAATTAAGGCGTTAGAATTGGAGAGGAGATAGATTTACTCAGTTCAGTTCAGTTCAGTCGCTCAGTCATGTCCAACTCTCTGAGACCCCACGAACCACAGCATGCCAGGCCTCTCTGTCCATCGCAAGCTCCCGGAGTCCACCCAAACCCATGTCCATTGAGTTGGTGATGCCATCCAACCATCTCATCCTCTGTCATCCCCCTCTTCTCCTGCCCTCAATCTTTCCCAGAATCAGGGTCTTTTCCAATGAGCCAGCTCCTCATATCAGGTGGCCAAAGTATTGAAGTTTCAGCTTCAAAATCAGTCCTTCCAATGAACACCCAGAACTGATCTCCTTTAGGATGGACTGGTTGGATCTCCTTGCTGTCCAAGGGACTCTCAAGAGTCTTCTCCAACATCACAGTTCAAAAGCATAAATTCTTTGCTCTCAGCTTTCTTTATAGTCCAACTCTTACATCCATACATGACCACTGGAAAAACCATGGCCTTGACTAGACGGACCTTGGTTGGCAAAGTAATGTCTCTGCTTTTGAATATTCTATCTAGGTTGGTCAATACTTTCCTTCCAAGCAGTAAGTGTCTGTTAATTTCATGGCTGCAATCACCATCTGATTTACTAGCATGTAAAAAATCTCTTTGATAATGAAAAATCACAGTGAAATTCTTTTAGTATGATTTTTGAGAAATTTAAACCACCTAATCTCAGATATGCAGATGACACCACCCTTACAGCAGAAAGTGATGAGGAACTAAAAAGCCTCTTGATGAAAGTGAAAGTGGAGAGTGAAAAAGTTGGCTTAAAGCTCAACATTCAGAAAACTAAGATCATGGCATCTGGTCCCATTACTTCTTGGGAAATAGATGGGGAAACAGTAGAAACAGTGTCAGACTTTATTTTTTTGGGCTCCAAAATCACTGCAGAAGGTGACTGCAGCCATGAAATTAAAAGACACTTGCTCCTTGGGAAAAAAAAATGTTATGACCAACCTAGATAGCATATTCCAAAGAAGAGACATTACTATGCCGACTAAGGTCTGTCTAGTCAAGGCTATGTTTTTCCAGTAGTCATGTATGGATGTGAGAGTTGGTCTGTGAAGAAGGCTGAGCGCTGAAGAATTGATGCTTTTGAACTGTGGTGTTGGAGAAGACTCTTGAGAGTCCCTTGGACTGCAAGGAGATCCAACCAGTCCATTCTGAAGGAGATCAGCCCTGGGATTTCTTTTGGAAGGAATGATGCTAAAGCTGAAACTGCAGTATTTTGGCCACCTGATGCGAAGAGTTGACTCATTGGTAAAGACTATGATGCTAGAAGGGATTGGGGGCAGGAGGAGAAGGGGATGACAAGAGGATGAGATGGCTGGAAGGCATCACTGACTCGATGGATGTGAGTCTGAGTGAACTCTGGGAGTTGGTGATGGACAGGGAGGCCTGGCGTGCTGCGATTCATGGGGTCACAAAGAGTCAGACATGACTGAGCAACTGAACTGAACTGAAAGTCCCTGTCAAATGATGGTTATATTCAGAGATAGTTGATGACATTCCCAGGAATCTAAGAATTATGTAGTCTCTAAAGCCACTTCTAAGACAAAGTGAATTCTTCACATTTCACTACAGCTTTCACCAAAGGTAGGCTAATTTCAATATCCTTACATATTCTCTATAGAAACAATTCTCATGTATATGAAATCACAGAATCACAGTATTATAGTTTCATTTTGCATGCGTTACTAAAGAACACTTATCTAAAATAAGAACTTTTTGTGAATAATATAATAAGAAACAATTTCAATATGGTTTTGAAGTGGGGAAAAACTTTGTTAAGGACTAACAAGATAATTTTGGATATAACAATAATTTCTAAATATACATCATCCCATATATGTCAATATATTACATAATTTTGAGGTCATACCTTTTTGTGAATATGAGAACATAAGAATTGCTCAAATGGATTATACCACCATCCTGGCTCAGATGGTAAAGCGTCTGCCTACAATGTGGGAGACCTGGGTTCAATCCCTGGGTTAGGAAGATCTCCTGGAGAAGGAAATGGCAACCCACCCCAGTATTCTTGCCTGGAAAATCCCATGGATGGAGGAGCCTGGCAGGCTACATTCCATGGGATCCCAAAGAGTTGGACACGACTGAACGACTTTACTTTTTTCACCATACAGAACCTCTGTATTGTGCTAAGGAAAGTACAGTCAGGAATGATCTCTGCTGTTCTTAGTCTCTCAGTCATGTCCAACTTTTTGCAACTCCATATACAGAAGCCCACCAGGCTCTTCTGTCAGTGGGTATTCTCCAGGCAAGAATACTGGAGGGGGTTGTCATGCCCTCCTTCAGGGGATCTTCCCAACCCAGGGATTGAACCCAGGTTTTCTGCATTGCAGGTGGGAGTCACCAGAGAGTCCAAGAATACTGGACTGGGTAGCCTATCCCTTCTCCAGGGAATCTTCATGACCCAGGAATCAAATTGGGGTCTCCCACAATGCAAGAGGATTCTTTACCAGTTGAGCTAGGTCTATGGTATGTTAATTCTTCAGTTCTCAGATTTGTTGTATGTGTCCATATTTTTAATATTAGTCTTTAAACAATCTCAGAGTTTTCACCTTATGATCACACACAGAATCAAAACCATTTGTACATGCACAGTTTACTATGTTAATACGACTATTATTTGATGTCATTCCTAACATGGATTTCTTCTTTAAGCACTGCTATTGTTAATCCAGTTTCACTATACTCAGAAATTCTGACTCAACAAGATAAAAATTATAAATATATTTATTCCAGAAATTTGCTGAAAATATTATTTAAATGACCAAAATATTCAACTTAAATAGAAAACATCAAGTTACTATTTTCTAATGAAGACTTTAATTTTCCTGCCACCTCATCTTGCTGTGTTCATATACTACTATATTATGACCATTCCCCAATCCTAATCAAGGCACCAGTTTGAAAAACTCACCTAAACAGACTCCAAATCACAAATGTATCCAAGATTTCTTCTTTCTCTGAGACCCTATCTAGACTATATCAAGACAGTGATTTCCCTTACAACAATAAGAAGAAACTCAGTTTTGTCTAGCCAACAGGTAGTTAAGGGGATATTTTCAAGGAGTCAATGTAGGATAATACACTGAAAAATCCTATTTTGTTTCCATAGGATTCTGATGAAAATGTTATGTTTAGCTTCTTTCAGAGAGAATTTACTTTGTTCTGGGTGATTAATTTCTCAGTTATATAGTATTTATTTGAAATATTTCCTTTATTTTTATAAAAGGAACAAGATGATTGCGATATCAAGAATTTTAATCATTTAAGTACATAAATCTGAAAACATACTCCAAAGTTCTAAAGATTTGAGGGGAGAGATTGTGAAGGTACTCTTAGAGGTAGATTTTAGTGAACAAAAGCGAGTCTAATTTAAATCCTATCATAAGCTATCTAGATCTCAAAAAGTCTGCCAAAACTTTGATTTCAAGTTTGTGGGAAGTTTGATATTTACTCATCTCAAAATGAACTAACACAAAAACAGATATCCTTTTCATCATAGGAGACTGGATTGCAAAACTAAGAAGTCAAGAGATACAGAGAGTAACAGGCAAGTTTGGCCTTGGAGTACAAAATGAAGCAGGGCAAAGGCTAACAGTCTTTGCCAAGAAATGCATTGGTCATAGCAAACACTGTCTTCCAACAACACAAGAGACAACTCTACATACAGACATCACCAGACGGTTAATAGTGAAATCAGATTGATTATACCCCTTGCCTCCCAAGATGGAGAAGCTCTATACAGTCAGCAAAAACAAGACCAGAAGCTGACTGTGGCTCAGATGGCAAACTCCTTATTACCAAATTCAGACTTAAATTGAAGAAAGTAGGGAAAACCACTAGACCAGTCAGTTCAATTCAGTTCAGTTCAGTTCAGTTCAGTCGCTCAGTCGTGTCCGACTCTTTGTGACCCCATGAATCGCAGCACACCAGGCCTCCCTTCCATCACCATCTCCTGAGTTCACTCAGACTCATGTCCATCGTGTCCGTGATGCCATCCAGCCATCTCATCCTGGGTCATCCCCTTCTTCTCCTGCCCCCAATCCCTCCAGCATCAGAGTCTCTTCCAATGAGTCAACTCTTCGCATCAGGTGGCCAAAGTACTGGAGTTTCAGCTTCAGCATCATTCTTTCCAAAGAAATCCCAGGATTGATCTCCTTCAGAATGGACTGGTTGGATCTCCTTGCAGTCCAAGGGACTCTCAAGAGTCTTCTTCAACACCACAGNGTTTTCTGAATGTTGAGCTTTAAGCCAGCTTTTTCACTCTCTTCTTTCACTTTCATCAAGAAGCTTTTTAGTTCCTCTTCACTTTCTGCCATAAGGGTGGTGTCATCTGCATATCTGAGGTTATTGATATTTCTCCCAGCATTCAGGTATGACCTAAATCAAATCCCTTATGATTATACAGTGGAAATGACAAGTAGATCCAAGGGATTAAATCTGACAGAGTGCCTGAAGAACTGTGGACAGAGATTCATAACATTATACAAGAGGCCATGACCAAAATCACCCCAAGAAAAAGAAATGCAAAATGGTTGTCTGAGGAAGCCTTTAAAAATAGCTGAAATAAAAAGATAAGTGAAAGGCAAAGGAAAAAAGGAAAGATATATTCATCTGAATGAAGAGTTCCAAAGAATAGCAAGAAGACTGAAGAAAGCTTTCCTAAGTTATCAATGCAAAGAAATAGAGGAAAACAATATAATGGGAAAGACTAGAGATCTCTTCAAGAAAATTAGAGATACCAAGGGAACATTTCATGCAAAGATGGGTTTAATAAAGGACAGAAATAGCATGGACCTAACAGAAGTAGAAGATATTAAGAAGAGTGGCAAGAATACACAGAACTATATTAAAAAGATCTTCACGGCTGAGATAACCAAGACGGTGTGATCACACACCTAGAGCCAAAAATCCTGGAATGTGAAGTCAAGTGGGCCTTCAGAAGCATCACTATGAACAAAGCTGGTGGAGATGATAGAATTCCAGCTGAGCTATTTCAAATCCTAAAAGATGATGCTGTGACAGTGTTGTACTCAATATGCCAGTAAACTTGGAAAACTCAGCAGTGGCCACAGGACTGGAAAAGGTCAGTTTTCATTCTAATCCCAAAGAAGGGTAATGCCAAAGAATGTTCAAACTACTGCACAGTTGTACTTATCTCACATTCTAGGAAAGTAATGCTCAAAATTCTCCAAGCTTCAACAGAACATAATTGAGAAGTTCCAGATGCTCAAGTTGGATTTAGATAAGACAGAACAACCAAAGATCAAATTGCCAACATCTCTTGGGTCATTGAAAAAGCAACAGAGTTCCAGAAAAACATTTACTTCTGCTTTTTTGACTACCTCAAAGCCTTTGTATGGATCACAACAAACTGGAAAATTCTTCAAGAGATCAAAATACCAGACCACCTTATCTGCCTCCTGAGAAATCTATGCAGGTCAAGAAGCAACAATTAGAACCCAACATGGAAAAACAGACTGGTTCCAAATTGGAAAGGAGTACATCAAGGTTGTATATTGTCACCCTGCTTATTTAACTTGCAGAGTACATCGTGCCAACTCTAGACTGAATGAAGCACAAGCTGGAATCAAGATTGCCAGGAGAAATATCAATAACCTCAGATATGCAGATGACACTACCTTTATGGCAGAGAGTGAAGAGGAACTAAAGAGCCTCTTGATGAAAGTGAAAGAAGAGAGTGAAAAAGCTGGCTTAAAAAATGAAGATCACGGCATCTGGTCCCATCACTTCATGGCAAATAGATGGGGAAACAGTGACAGACTTTATTTTCTTGGGTTCCCAAGTCTCTGCAGGTGATGACTGCAGCCATGAAATTAAAAGATGCTTGTTCCTTAGATAAAAAGCTATGACCAACCTAGACAGTATATTAAAAAGCAGAGACATTACTTAACTGACAAAGGTCCTTCCAGTCAAAGTTATGGTTTTTCCAGTAGTCATGTATGTATGTGAGGTTGGACCATAAAGAAACCTGGGTGCAGAAGAATTGATGCTTTCAAACTCTCATGTAGGAGAAGACCTTGGACTGTAAGGACATACAACCAGTCTATCCTAAAGGAAATCAGTCCTGAATATTCATTGGAAGGACTGATGATGAAGCTGAAGCTCCAAGACTTTGGCCACTTAATGAGAAGAACTGACTCAGTGGAAAATACCCTGATGCTGAGAAAGATTAAAGCCAGGAGGAGAAGGGGACAACAGAGGATGAGATGGATGGATGGCATCACTGACTCATGGACACGAGTTTGAGCAAGCTCTGGGAGTTAGTGAATGAGAGGAAAGCCTTGCTTACTGCAGTCCATTGGCATTGCAATAAATCAGACACAGCTGAGCAACTGAAGTGTACATCTCAAAATATATATAATTTCTGAGGAGTAAAGGTAAGAAGGTATTTTTATCTCTGAGATCTGGTAACCCTTGCATTAATTCACCTTTTGGAACATTCTCCAAATCTGACTCTTTTAAATTTAATATGGATTTTAAACTAGAACACATTACTTAATTAACAAATCTCTAACTCAGGTACACAGGAGTGCATGCATGCACACACACACACACACACACACACACACACACACATTCTTCCAAGTTCTTTTGATATAAAGTTTACTAGGGGTTTTCAGAAATACAGGGGATTTACATTGCAATGATCCCAACAATTTAAAATTCTGTTTAGTATCCTTTTTAAAGTATTTTTTTAGCCATTTCAATAACTTCAACTCCAGCCTCCCACAGTGTTACAATGCTTTCATATCACTCTCCTCACCTCCTTTCTCTACCAGGCCTTTTTCTTTCCACATATCAGAGTCACCTATATAGTTATTTCTTCTGATATAAAGATTCCAGATTGCTAAGGCAGAACTAAGCAAGGACCACACATTTTTCTTTTCATTCATTTAAAATTTTTTATCATGACTTTTTTTTTTTTTTTTGAGATGACTAAGAAATGAAGGAAAGACAACTCTTGGTAAAGCTATACCTGACTGCATCAACTTCAGCATCAGCTGTCCTTCAGAGAACCAGTTGAGTAAAACTGATCCCAGCATAAAAGTGCCTGACATTAAAAAAGTCAATTAGTACTGTAATTGATTCCTGAGATGTTTCAAGATAATTACCCTCCTAGTTACTTTTCACATAATCCTGTAAGAATTCTTGATGACAAGATAACTTCCAGTGTAAGATATAAGATGCTGAATTTAAACTAAGGGAGAAAGAGAATAGATAAGAATTTAAAGGTACGTACTAGCCAATAATCAGACTTTTTCCCCATAAACCTTTCTTGTTCTATGTTTTCTAAATTTTTTGTTTGTTTTTCTCATGGAATTCAGTTGATTAGATTTTAACTAGGTGATTTTAAATAAAAATATTAAAATATATTTCTGGTCACTGACTTTCTGATTATACTACTTAATCTTTTCTTTGAAAAGACTCTGCTTGAATTTCAAATTTCAGGATAGCCCTATCTTTAAATAATAATTAAGGAAACAAAAAACCTAGTCAACAAAATACCTTCTACCTAATATCATTTAGATAATCTTGTATGCTAAAATCGCATTTTTGTTTTCCTATTCCATATGCATATATTATCAAAGATAAAATTGCTACCTCAGAGCTATGTGGACTCAATTTTTACAATGTTAAATTATTTTTGGAACTGACAAAGTTGATAAGCAGTAAAGGATAATGTTGTCAATAGCATTTTGTTGTGAGAATCATAAAATATTTTATTTTGAGAGTAAAACTCTACTTCAGGCACATTCAAACTATAGTAAATGCTAAATACAGAAATCTTGCCCTAATGCTTTATTTGGTGACATAATTAAATTTTATTTCTACTTACTAGGCATCTTAAAAATTGTAGTCTTTGCTTCAAAAGAGATTTGCTATGTCTAAAGCATTGTATCTGCCCTAGAGACACAGAATTACTGGCCAAGTGCTAGTCTTATGAAGTGGTTATAGACTGAGATAAGGACACATAGGAAAGTCCTTTATTAAGCACACTCTGCTCAGTGAGCTCAGTCTACATAAAATATGCTGTAGGCAAATAGAAGAGAGTAATGGGAGTAGAGGTAGAGTGAGTCATGTGGGATAAAAACAGTAAAGCAAAGAAGAAGAAGCAGTGTTTCTCCTAAATTGATAACAAAAATAAACTATAGTAAAATACTCAGTAATTTTTTTAATTCATAAGAACTTTCAGAACCACACACAAAAAGCATTCCTTTAGCTCACTCGCCATGGTATCCTGAGTTCATCATTCAACAGTCCTGAGTTTGTTTTCTTATATGTAAAATTGCAGTAATTATACCCACCACCTAAGATCGCTATGAGAATGCAATACCAAGGGTCCAACACAAACCACAGTACATGGTGAGCCTGCAGGATCTCCTGTCTCTCTTAGTGTATTGCCTACAGACAATATCTAAAAGTGATTCATCTGGCTTGATAGATACACTGGAATGGAAGATGGAAGAGCTCCTGCGTATTTTAAAATGAAGTTAGAGAAGAGCTGCTTTATCAAAGTACAATGTTAAAACAGATTAAATGAGTTTACACTTGTAAATACTATACCTTATTTCACTAAAGTTGAAATAAAACACAGGTTTTTGAGTTTTAAATATTTCATACTGTTACACAAAATAAAGACCTGTGTTCACCTCTGGGAGATAATGGGCCATGAAGTAAATGAATAGGTTTTTACATGTTTTCTCATCTGGATTGAATTAATTTAGTGAAAATTAATGCACAGCAGTAAGTTGCTGCAGTAAAAGTCCTGTTACAGGAGCCTTTGTTCCATTCAATTATAAATGCATTTTTATTTTACTCATATGAGGTAATGCACTTCTGCAGGTATTAAAAAGTATTCCAATGAATTTTTACATAAAGTATTACAAGAAAGTTAACATCTTCTATACAAAACAAAATGACCATGATTTGTTGTTCTTAGTTTTCTGGTTTTCTAAGGTAAATTTTATGTGTAAGACTTCTATGCACATTTGTTTTAATGAAAATTATAGAGAAAGGATGATATCTTTAAACTAGATACAAACCCTGAGAAATCCCATGATTAAGAAGATCTATTATCAACTGCCAGTTTTCAGTTGCTGCNCAATAAACATAAAATCAAATAAATGTTGTGTTGCCCTGTGGAAATTGAATTTTTGATCACTATATCATAAACCTAAATATTAGATCATGAACAAATGAACTGAAATTCAAATGGGGATCTTGGGCATTATAGTTTATAATAATATGGTTTTCTTTTTACAGATACCATACAATTTTGTTTTTTGGATAAGAAAATATTTAAAACATTTTTTTAAACAATTTTTGATTCAAAACTTTCTAACCTAGACTAATTAAATAAAGTTCATTTTAAATGGTTCTAACTGCTTGACTTTTTCCCTCTATACATCTTACACATTTGAAAGGTGTTATGTAGGTTTTTTTTTTTTTAAGTTTTATGCTCTCCTTCTTCAATAGCAATTGCTCTATTGTTTTTAGAAGGAGAAATTTCCAGTAAGTTGCCGATAATACCCATCAACTATATACACACTGCAGGTTATGCTACTTTCATATAAACAAAAACAACATACAAGAAATAAACATAAGTTAAAAATTTTAGTATTATTTACACTTAAGCTATCTTTGTGAAATATTCTTAAAATATTACCCTCATTTAGACTCCTTGTAGTTCCATCAGTTTGGGTCTGTTTCTGCATATGAATTTGACATGAAATTCCATTGTGTATTTTGAAAGATGTATATTTCACAGCTGTAAGAAATTTCTTTGTAAGACAGGTTTGACTAAAAATAATGTGGGTTAAATTAAAACAAATAGTTTATAAAAACAATTAACTCCAACAAAATTAATGTTGAAATCTACCTGTAATACTCATTTTAGAGTCTTTATTTCTCTCTCCTTCCAGTAGATGGTAGGGTTGTAGTTCCCTGCTATCAGTTGAACTCAAATTAAGTGGGAATGATGAGTAGGGCAGATGTTCTAAGGGCAAATATGCCTTTTAATGTTTCTTTTTTCTTCATCCATCAGAATATTCGGCTACATTCCAGATCATAGCTGCTCCCATAGTCTTTGCCTGGTGTAACTATGAGGAAGACTCAGAGCAGAGCCTGGCTCTTAGCATATCATGGATTAGAATATAAATAACTAAATATTTGATTTTGAAATCACTGAGGTGTTATGGTTATTTGTTATAACAGGATAACCTGCCTATTTGTACTGATTTTCTAGGCTTCTTCTAAACACACATGATATTCTAAATTGCATGATATAAAATAGAGAATATAACATAACTGTGAAGTATGCTATTCTGACAACTCATATTTTTAGGTTGAGTTTGTGTTTTCAAGTTTACTAAAAAACACTAGAGAAGACTAAGGAAAGTAATGGTGTGCAACTTGCAATCTTAAAACATTTGCAACATAAATGTTCTGGAAACTCATACTTGAATGTGAGTAGGTACAGCTAAAGAAAATGTGAATATAAAAATACTATTGGATAGCATTTTCCAATTGTCATTCCTCACACAGATTTGTTTATCTACACTGTAATTTTTATGGTTTTTGAGAATGTGAAATTTTAATAACAAAATTTAATATTAGCCCATCTTGAAATCTGTATTATATTTATCTATTTTAAGCACAATTTGAAATGCTAAGCAGCCCAAATATACCATGTACTGAGGAAGATAACTGAAACAAATTTTGTAATGTATATAATCACTTGTTCATCTGAGCTGCTTGTGTTCCCTGTATTAGGTTCAATAACTTGAGAATTTAATGCAGTGTTTATAGTTGGGGCATTTTAAAAACAAGCTTCAGCTTATTTTTATACAAAGCCAGGTTTGGCAATGACCATTTCTCATTTTTAATATCCACAACTACAAATAAAGTATGGAACATATTTAAGGTGATTTTTTTTTGCTTATACAACAGATACCTTTTTTCTTTGTATTAATTTGAAGAATCATTTTGAAAACTGTTTTTCAAAAGAATCATTTATTCTGGGGATATAGTTGAACATCTAATTAATGAATTAAATCTTTATTGAGCTTTTACTAGATACCCTGAAAAGTGCTTATTATTAGGAACAATAGAAGAAAAGTTTAACTCTTTTATTAGAGTTTACATTTTTAGGGCATGCAGCATCACCTTTTAAAATCTGCCCTCACCTTGGGTTTTCGTTTTATTTTATATTTTGTAGGTCATTTCTGGTGAACATTCTCAAACACGTTTTGGTTGAATGGATGAGTCAGTATCTAAGTGACTGACTGAATGAATGGACATATGAATGGAATAAGACATGCCCTTTGCCCTAGAGGAGCATATAATCCAGTGTGGGGTGGACACCAAGCAAAAATATCATGGTGCAATATGATAACTGGCATGACAGACACAATTACTAAGTTCCCAAGCAGAAAGAGATGGAAGTTAATCCTGCCAAGGGAATCAGGGCAATGCAGTGACTTCAATGAAGTTGAAGTTCTTTTCTCCCAGCCTGCAATTATTACAACCGTTAATCAAAATATGATCTTAAATTTTAAAAGCAATATCATACAACGGCATGTTTTGACCTGACTACAACATACCAGAAAAAAAAATACCTATGAAAGCAAACTTTTAAATTATATTGGGAAAACTGGAAAGCTATGTGTAAAAGAATGAAACTAGAACACTCCCTACACCATACTCAAAAATAAGTTCAAAATAGATTAAACACCTAAATGAAGACTGGACACTATAAATTCTTAGAGGAAAACAGGCAGAGTACTTTTGCAGCAATATCTTTTTTAATCATCTTCCTAGAGTAATGAAAATGAAAACAAGCAAACAAATAAACCAAAAAGCAAATGGGGCCTAAATAAACTTAAAAGCTTTTTGTACAGCATAGGAAATCATAAACAAGACAAAAAGATGACCCTCAGAATGGGAGAAAACATTTGCAAATGAAACAACTGACAAGGGCTTAAACTCCAAAATATACAAACAGCTCAGGCAACTCAATATCAAAAACAAACAACAGAATCAACAACAACAAAAAACAGGGCAGAAGATCTAAATAGATATTTCTCCAAAGAAGACATACAGATGGCCAAAAGCACATGGAAAGATGTTCAACATCATTAATTATTAGAGAAATGCAAATCAAAACTACAATGAAACATCACCTCACATTGTCAGAATGGCCATCATTGAAAAATCTACAAACAATAAATACTGGAGAGGATGTGGAGAAAAGGGAACCTTTCTGCACTGTTGGCACGAATGTATATTCCCCACAACCACTGTGGAGAAGAGTATGCAGCTTTCTTAAAAAATTAAACAGAGAGCTACCATACGATCCTGCAATCCCACTCCTGGGTGTATACTCGGAGAAAACAGTAATTTGAAATTATACATGCACCACAATGTTCACTGAAGCACTGTTTACAATGGCTAGGACATGGAAGCGACCTAAATGTCCATCAACAGAAGGATGGATAGGGAGGATGTGATACATATTAATATATATAATAGAATATTACTCAGCCATAAAAGAATTAAATAATGCCATTTACAGTCACACGGAGGGACCCAGAGATTATCATACTGAGTGAAGTAAGTCAAACAAAGACAAATATCATATATATCACTTTTATGTGAAATCTAAAAAAATGGTACAAATGAATTTATTTGCAAAACATACATAAAGACACAAATTTAAAAAACAAAGTTACAGTTACCAGGAGAGAAGGTATGGGATGGAGGATAAATTGGGAGATTAGGACCAAACATACACCCAGGACTATATATAAAATTGATAATTAGTAAGGTGTATAGACAAGGAACTCTACTCAGTATTCTATAAAGGCTTATACGGGTAAAGAATCTAAGAAGATTGGATATATGTATATACATAACTGATTAATTTTGCTCTACAGCAGAAATGAACACAACATTGAAAATCAACTATACCCCAACAAACTTAAAAAAGGATTATATTACAAAGTAGAAATAATTGGTTCACAATACCATGGATCCATATAATTTCATTAAATAATTTAGGATGTCACTAAGAGAACTCTGAAAACACTCAGGGGAGATGAATGTTCTTTACATAATAGAACAGAGTCAACTTTAATCACTAAGCCATATCCTCGTACTTAAGATTACATGTCTATGAAAAGAACCTAGATTCATTTGGAGAGTCGGAATAAAATGGTAAAACTGGGTTAAAAATGAGAACAAATAGATTTGGTAAGATAATATTATATACTAAATACATGGTGATTCATAGACATTATTGTGTAAACAGTCAAATAAATTACAAAATTCTATGAAACAGGAGCTAATTTTCATTACATCTAGCATTATTTTCTATGTAGATGTAAATTGTCAGTGTGATAAATTGTGTTATGTATTCCCTGACCCCCTCTACTTCATTTCCTTGGAATAAGAATTTAATTTGAGTTCAAAATGTTAGCGTATATATTGTTTCTCATAGTATCCTGCATAGACTGCAAGCATCAAAATAATCTAGAGAACTTGTTAAAAATGAGAATTCCATGGCATACCTAAGATCTTCTCAGATAAAAACACAACAAAATTCAAGAGCTCAGGATTTGTATTTTTTAACAATAATTTCAGATGATTTCTAACACAGTAAATTATAAACATCACTCTACTGCATCAGTGTATTTATCATTATTAATTCATGGACTATATTCTTAAATTCATTCCTATTTATATTTTCAAATAAAGAATTATCTCCTTATTATATCTTGCCTTGTCATCCCAGTCACAAGAGATCCTACACAGTCATTTGCAAGGAAATTCTAAACTGCTTATTACAAACTAATATCACTAATGCTTAAAAAGACTCCACAGACTCTAGAACTCGATGCTTATGTTTTGATTTCTTCAATATCTGGCATGTGTCTTTAGGGAAATAAAAAGTTCTCTTATGTAGCATCTTCCCTGTAAATGTTTGTAAAATTCAAACTTACTTTATTATGCTCTTATTGAGATTACTAGAGTTAATGCAATGTAAAAGTTTTAGAACAATATTTGGCAAAACGTTTTAGAATCACCTTCTAAGTGTTTGCTATCATTATTTTACTCACATTCATGTTGATTCTTAGTCATATTAGTATGTATTTTTTTAATTAAAAAATACAGAGAAAATGTAAGGGAGGGAACAGAACACTTCAAACGAATTGAATTGTTAAACTGGATGTTGAAGAGGCCTGGAGCAAAGTCTACAATTTAATGAAAGAATTTGATCATAGAGTTCTATAGCAAATAGGAATACCAAATAAGAGTAATATGCTACTTATTAAAAGTAATGCTTCAGCAAAACAAACAAAGAAAGCATTTAATGGGAATGCCTTGGAGATGAAAATCAGTGGCAAAAGATGTACCCAGTAAAAATTGTAATTTAATTTAGATAGTTGCTGATAATATGGCTATGAAATTTTAAAAGATTAAATAGAAACTCCTGAATTTGAGGCAAAACATAAAGTAAATTTCTGACAGTGGGGAGTTGGAATTCTATGGGTGCATACTCACTCAATCGTGTCTGATTTTTTGCGACCTTGTGGACTCTAGCTTGCCAGGATCTTCTGTCCATGGGATTTTACAGGTAAGAATTCTGGAATGAATTGCCATTCTCTTCTCCAGGGGATCTTCCCAAACCAAGGACTGAAGTCTCATCTCTTGAGTCTCCTGCATTGGCTAGCAGATTCTTTATCGCTAGCAACACCTGGGAAGCCCTAGATGCTATAACAAAATGTAAGAGAACAGCCCAGGAAAATGAATTTGTTAGACCTCCAGTTTTGTAAGATGGTAAGAGGTTATGCATATGATTGCTTCCCCAATTAAGGAAAAATATTTAAAATATATTTTTATATATTTTAGAAAAAAACTATTACTGTAATACCATAAAAATGAGATAGAACTACTCTATCATGCCAATAAGCCAAAAACATAGAAAAATTTGTCAAAACAGGAAAAGTTTACCAGGAGAAAGCAGAGCCTGTTTTTTCCCCATAATACTAATTTATTTTTTATTTATTTATCTTTTGCATTCTTTTTCATTGTGGTATAATTGATGTATAATAGTGTATTAGTATCAGGTATAGAACATAATAATTTATTTGTATACATTGCAAAATGAACACTACCAAAAATATAGTTATAATACATCTCTAAATGTACTCTTTGAATCTCAACTGATAGAACAAGGTTTTCTAAGGTAATACCTTACAGTACTTTCTTTCTAAATTATTGTTGACCCTTGAATAAGGTGGGGGTTTGAGGCATTGACTGCCACACACTTGAAAATCCAGGTCTCACTTCATAGAATGGACCTACATATCAAAGGTTCTGCATCCACATTCAACCAGAGGCTGGATAGTGTGGTACTGAACCATATGGTGAAAAAAAATTCTGTGTATAAGTAAACCTCAGCAATTCACAGCCATATTGTTCAAAGGTCAGTCATATTTAAATAAACTAAATCATATAGAGGATAAATTCCCTCGTGTGAATAACAGTCCTTACATGAAATATTTTCTGTGAATTCTCTGTTGACTTGCTCTTTGCATAAATGTTTTGCTATTAAACACGCATCTAGAGTAGGGTTTTATGCATTGTTTTAACATAGCTCCAGTCTCATGATATGGGACCTCAAATATGGGACATGTATATCATGAGTTGTCTCTCATTTTTATTTGGTTTCCTTGCCAGTTTGGAAGGGATATGGTAGAATATATGGTGGAATGTATGATACACTCAGCTTCACTGTAAACCTTTGAAAGGTGTAATCTTTGTTCTTAAACTGCTCAGTAGAATTCATAGAATCTAGCTCAGTGTTCGTAGGGTAGACACATAGTAGAAGTTTTTCTGAGTGAAGTAAAAACAGCTTTCCTAAAACTTTAATTAAAATTTCCCATATAAACATCAAAATATATAGGTAGGACATGTAATCAAATGATTAAACTGGGGCACCTCTGAATGAAATTCTTTCTTTATAAACCATGAGCTTTCTAAGTTTCTAATGTATTCTAGGAGAATTATTTCTGAAATGGAAAACCTACCTTTACCTGTAAATTTAAC
>SJYQ01096339.1:148148-266169 GCA_006410935.1 Redunca redunca | reverse complement strand
GACTATAGTAATTATAGAGGACTTCATTCAGTTAGATCTTTAACTTAAGGTTTCAAAATTGAAGTGTTTCAATATATATTTAATTTCATAAATCTGGAATCTGTAACAATATGTTATATACCAGATACTATCTCTATGAAGGGTTATAATATTATTGAATATAAAGGTAAAATTCTCAAAGAGTATTAAGTAGTAAATGGTATCTGGGGATTGTGCTATGTGTAATTAAATGATTAAGTGATGTCACCAATCTAATAAATGTAAGATCCTGACATTGGTCAAAGGCCAGGACTGTTCTTCAAGGTCCTGCTCACAGTGGAACGTTGAGGCCATCAGTCTATCATGACAAATGCCAGAGTGCAGGCTCATTCTATTCTGATATTTAAAGGTAGCAAAGAATAAAAATTATATGTTTCCTTTGTATTGTGTGGGGTATGTGCTAAGTCATATCAGTTGTGTCTGACTCTGCAACACTATGGATTGTAGCCCTCCAGGCTCCTCTGTCCATGGGATTATCTAGGCAAGGAAACTGGAGTGAGTTTTCAGGCCCTCCACCAGGGGATCTTCCCAACCCAGGGACTAAACCTGTATCTCTTATGAATCTTGCATTGACAAGTAGGTTCTTTACCACTAGTGCCACCTGGGAAGCCTTTGCTTTGTGTAGTTATAGTTTATTTATAGATACAAAATTCAAAATATAGAGCAACTGCTTTTTATAGCAAAGATATTAGGCAAATATTTCAGAAAAACTTTCAAAAAGAGAGATCTGAAATTATGAATTGCAGTGATCAGAACATATTGAAAGCATAGATATCCGCCCCCTCAAATATTTTGAAAACACTAACATTAAGCTAACCAAAACCATTTCTGTACAAAACAGTACAAGTAATTCAGAATTAGCTTGGTTGTTTGAAATATAAATTAAAAAATCAAACAAAAATCTAGGGAGAGGTATTAAATACAGAATGACATAAAGTTAATTGTTACAATACTGAAATTTTCTTGTTCCTTGGTGTAAAATTTGTAAAACTTATTATATAACAGAGGACAAACCCAGGACTAAAATAGCCCAAGTTAAAGAAATGCTGGCTGTTATTCTCTCTGGACTGTTTGTATCTTGTTGTTCCCTCTGTGGCCCTCCTCTGGATCAAGAGATTCTAATTTTATGCATCTTAGGGAAAGTGAGCATTATTCTTTGGACTCCTAACCTATTGCAAAGCTCATCTCAAATGGTGTTCTTCACTTTATGTAAACTTTACTGATATCAAAAAAATGTAGATTTAAGAGTAACTTCCTCAGGAATCTGTCTGTAATTGCTGATAAAGCCCAAATAATGACATCAATACAGGACCTGAATAGTTGCAGCAATAAAGGTTCTAGTAACTGAGGAGTGGAGTGACCTCTATATGGCACATTACATCTTCATTAAAGTGTCTGAGTTATTTAATGATTAATGCTTTAGAATTGTGGGGTTGGCAAATGGAAAGAAAAGATGATGATAATAAAGAATATTACCAATACTGTTAATTAATGTTTCAAATGTATTTTAAAAGGGAGAAATGTATTTTCCTACTAAAAGATTGACATACATGAGTAAATAATTTTAAGACTCAAAATACTCTCACAATTTGTATTTTGTGGAAGATGCCTAATAAGATGCCTAATAAGAGATAAGGAATATTTTTTTTTTTTCTTCTCATAAGCTCTGTTTCAAGTTGGGAATATCTTAGATATAAAGTCAAAACCCTAATAAGAACAGATTATTTTGATCATGAGTTCATTTTTATTGCAATAAAATTTTTTAGCATTCAACTGTACAGACCTTTATGTGATTAGCAAATTGAACATGAAGTTCTGCTCTATATGATGTTTTGGTATTCCGGAAAATGTCGAACAGAGAGCCAGTATTTTCTACTATCAGTTCATTTTCTCTCCCCAACAACAGATACACACACACACACACACACACACACACACACACACACAGAGGGTACCTCAGGACCAAAGAGAACCTGTTGCAGATAAATGCAAACTCCATAAAGGACAACAGTTACCTTGGCAGTAACTTAAAAAGAAGAATGTGTGTTTTCATTTCTTACTCATATACTTCCAAATGTTTTTCTTTAAAACTAATTTTTTTCCTTTGAATTTTGAGTATGTTGAGTATGAGAGTAATAACTGAACTTAGAGATGATCAGAAGTATTTATAAAAAGATATCACGGAACAGATGAGTCTCATCTACGGCTTTAGCAGAAGCTTATGTTTTAAATTTGTAATGGTGTAGGCATTTTCAAGAAGCAGCGGTAAGAGTAAAGTTCATCCGTTTGAATGAATACATCTGAAAATGCCTAAGGTTGAGTAGCAAAAAGATAATACTAGAAATGGGCTGATGTATAGAGTCAAATTAGTACTAACTTTCAGAGACTTTGAACAGCAAATATGTAATGAATTTAGCTAGGGTATATTAAGTGCTTACTGTTTGTGTACAGAATTGGTAGCAATGGAACAGCAGCATTAATTAAGTCACACACAGATCTTTTCTTCATTGGGTGTACATTACAGAAAAGAAATGAGACTTACTGTGAAGCAGGGTTACCAGATTTAAGAGGACAAGTAAATGATACTGTTAAACTTAAATTTGCATTTCATGTATTTACAAAAAAAATGGCTTAATATCAATGTTTCATGCAGTATAAATGACATTTTATTAAAAAATTATTGAAATTCAAAAAATTTTAACTGGGCTTTTTTAACCATCCGCTTTGTGTACTTCTCTTGTGGCTCTCAGACTATGTGCTACTCTGTAGGTTGATCCAAACTCAGACTCTAGCTTTTCATCCTCTTCAGAAATTTTCCAAGTCCTCCTCTAAGTGTCCCTCACTTGGTATAATCTTTTCCTTCCTAAGTGAATTTTAACCTTGTACTCTCATTCACTTTTCCTGACCCTCTCCATCATTTAGTGTTAGAATTGTTTCATGTGTTGTTAACTACACTTCTCCCAAGTTTCATGTAATATAACTGGCTCATCTTTATGATAATAAGAATGCAGTACAAGGCAAAAGGAGATTCTAAGGTGCTTGACTATATATATTTGGGAGCTTCACACCTGAAGAACATGGGATTAGCATTTTTAACAAACTCTCCAGAAATTTTATGTGAATGCTAAAGTTTAGAACTACTCATACAGGTGTTATTAATATGTCTTAAATCAATCAATAATTGTATCTCTATGAAGACGTGTACATTTAAGATTTTGAGTAAAAATATTTAAAAGAAAATTGAGTCCATTAGTGTTCATGACTATGTTTAGAATTAATAAACTAGTATTTCATTTTGACTAAAGGGAAGTAATGCTGATGACACTAATCAAAAAGAGTAATTTGAGATTGGTCAAAGTTAGAAGGAATTATTTAAGTTGATATATGATGTTCAAGTGAAGCTCAAAAGAGCCATTTGGAAGATTCCTATAGGAAGGTGATGTTCTGAGGACAAATTTGTCTAGTTCCTCCACTGTATCGGTAGTTTTACATTTTTTACATTCCTTACATTGTTGGTCAGATTTCCTAGAACATGATCTGTGTCTTTAAATAAAGTACATGACATTTCAATGATGAATTTTGGATGAAAACTGAAAACAATCTTGTTCTCAACAGTTCCCTATTTCCACTAGAAGAATTTTAGATCTGAATAATACTGGATTTTACAGATAAATAAAAGTAAGGTACAGAAGTGAAGTAATTCAATGAAACTGCATACTTTCATAGTTAGTTCTTTATCAGCCTCAAGTGTGTGTTAGTTGCTCAGTCACGTCCAACTCTTTGCCATCCCATGGACTGTAGCCCACTGGGATCCTTTGTCCATGGGATTCTCCAGGCAAGAACACTGGAGTGGGTTGCCATTTCCTTCTATCAGCTTCAAAACACTGTTCAAAAATCATATTTAATTAGCCAATGAATTCTTAAGACACAGTAAGAACAGGCAGAGAATATGGAGTAAGAAAAGGAAAACAGAGTAATGGAAACCAAAGAAGAGCTATTCAGGGGAAACAAAACAAAATACAAGAATTGAGTCTGAACTGCATATGAAGGCCCAGGGAGAGAAGACTTAGAACAGATGGGCTGAGAAGAGTCAGGTCACCAGTGATTTTAGATAAAGATATTTTTTTAGAACACGGGATAGTGAAGCAGATTTAAAACTGCTGATGCAAAAAAGAATGATGAAATAGCTCTAGACATTTATTTGTAAAGTTTGGACTTGAAAGGAAAATCAGAGAACGGAAGAAACTGATGGTGCAGTGAGTTCTTCTTACTTCTCAGTAACTGAGGTAAGTGCTCTAAATGGACATCATCTTTTTTGTGTGTGTGTGAACAACTTACATTCTAGATATTATATTCATTCCCAGAAAGAAGTTCTTGTTGAGCAGTGGTTAGGGTAACCATTATGTGGAGATAACCAATGTGGAGGATAATCATTAGGACAGAGATTAGAAATCAGGATATATTCTAGGTGGTAGAATCAAGACTTGGAAGATGCAGGTGCATTCATCCCTTTGAAGGCAGGGGTGAATACACCTCAAGAATTCACTAGTTCAGTTCAGTTCAGTTCAGTCACTCAGTCGTGTCTGACTCTTTGTGACCCCATGAATGGCAGCACACCAGGCCTCCCTGCCCATCACCAACTCCCGGAGTTCACCCAGACTCTCATCCAACGAGTCAGTGATGCCATCCAGCCATCTTGTCCTCTGTCGTCCCCTTCTCCTCCTGCCCCCAATCCCTCCCAGCATCAGAGTCTTTTCCAATGAGTCAACTCTTCACATGAGGTGGCCAAAGTATTGGAGTTTCAGCTTTAGCATCATTCCTTCCAAAGAAATCCCAGGGCTGATCTCCTTCAGAATGGACTGGTTGGATCTCCTTGCAGTCCAAGGGATTCTCAAGAGTCTTCTCCAACACCACAGTTCAAAAGCATCAACTCTTCGGCACTCAGCCTTCTTCACAGTCCAACTCTCACATCTATACATGACCATAGGAAAAACCATAGCCTTGACTAGACGGACCTTAGTTGGCAAAGTCATGTCTCTGCTTTTGAATATGCTGTCTAGGTTGGTCATAACTTTTCTTCCAAGGAGTAAACGTCTTTTAATTTCATGGCTGCGATCACCATCTGCAGTGATTTTGGAGCCCAAAAAAATAAAGTCTGACACTGTTTCCACTGTTTCCCCATCTATTTCCCATGAAGTGCCAGGACCAGATGCCATGATCTTCGTTTTCTGAATGTCGAGCTTTAAGCCAACTTCTTCACTCTCCTCTTTTACTTTCATCAAGAGGCTTTTTAGTTCCTCTTCACTTTCTGCCATAAGGGTGGTGTCATCTGCATATCTGAGGTTATTGGACAGCCGAGAGGAGCCACCCTGCATCCGAAGCAAGGGGCGGCACCCAAGGCCAGGGGCGGCAGCCAGGAGGAGCAACCCCATGCCCAAGAATTCACTAGAGAAGGGTATAAAACTTGGGGAGAAATTTCCTCAAAAGTCCAAAGGAGATGGGTATCTTAGAGGGATGGGTAAAATTTAGAGAAAAGAGAGCACGTTAAACTGGTAAATTTAAAATCACTGATAGCAAAGGTCTTTGTGAATCACTTTTATTGGTAATATTTAAAAAGAGTCTAACTGTGATTCTTCTTTATCTGAGCAATATCAAGTTGACCCACTAAGATCACAATCCTGTTGACCATAGACACACGTTTCTTTATTTGATTTATTACCATATATTCTGTGTCATAAATCTATAGTTTATGGACCAGAAAGATAAGTTTAGCTAAAGTTCATATTCTTCTTCAAATGCAAAGAAAATTCATGCTCCTACCTTTTGTTTATGAAGTATGATTTGACCTACATATGTGTGGATAAGCTGTATTAGCTATTTGATAAGAGGACACTTGATACTATAAAATTATGACCAGTTGTTTGAATACTTGAGTCCCAGCCTACTAGTTAATTATTTTTAAAAGGAACCATGAAAGTCCATTAATATCATTTATTTTTAACATTTTTTAAAGTGAGAACTCATGCATTTGAGCCTGAAAAGAAAATAGATGAAGTTTTTCAGTGTCTAACAAAGGAGCATTTTATAGTGAATACATAATAATATAACAAGGAATTTGAACAGTCTAGCAAAGCATTTGTATTCATTAAAGAGAGCTTTCATAATCAGACCCAATCAGACCCTGATTACACAGCAATTTAACAGTATCTTTGCAAGCAGTTTTATAAGTCACACCCGCATTCTCTGTGTTCAAGGGTTGTTTGGGATATTGGTTAAAATATAATCATAAAAATGAATTCTTTAGCTAAGATTTGATAAAAGATTTTGTAGATTAAAAGCATGCTCATTTGTGCCTGGTGAGTTTCAGTCTCACAGTGTCTCATAGAATGGAAGCAATAAAATAAGTGTGCCTGCCATCTCCCTCAGGTTAACATGTTGATCTTGGGTCTGTGATTCCATATAAGAATCTCACACTTGCTTTCAAGGCTTACTATAATATGGCCTCAGACTTTATCAGTTGGACATTATTGCTTCAGACTCTCTAAATAGATCTATACTCAGTCAAGAAGGAAGTCAAGAAATACCTGGAATAACGGGCAGATTTGGCCTTGGATGAAGCAGGGCAGAGGCTAACAGACTTTCACCAAGATAATGCACTGGTCATAGTAAACACCCTCTTCCCACAGCACAAAAGACTCTACACATGGATATCACCAGATGGTCAATACCAAAATCAGACTGATTATATTCTTTGCAGCCAAAGATGGAGAAGCTCTATACAGTCAATAAAAACAAGACCAGGAGCTGACTGTGGCTCAGATCATGAACTACTTATTGCCAAATTCAAACTTAAATTGAAGAAAGTAAGGAAAACCACTAGACCATTCAGGTAATATCTAAATCAAATCCCTGACAATTATACAGTAGAAGTGAGAAATAGATCCAAGGGATTGGATCTGATAGACAGAGTGCCTGATGATCTATGGACAGAGGTTCGTGACACTGTACAGAAGACAGGGATCAAAAACATCCTCAAGAAAAAGAAATGCAGAAAAGCAAAATGGCTGTCTGAGGAGGCCTTAAAAGTAGCTGTGAAAAGAAGAGAAGCAGAAAGCAAAGGAAAAAGGAAAAATATATCCATTTGAATACAGAGTTCCAAAGAATAGCAAGGAGAGATAAGAAAGCCTTCCACAGTGGTCAGTGCAAAGAAATAGAGGAAACCAATAGAATGGAAAAGACTAGAGATCCATTTGATAAAACTAGAGATACCAAGGGAATATTTCATGCAAAGATGGGCTCAATAAAGGACAGAAATGGTATGGACCTAACAGAAGCAGAAGATATTAAGAAGAGGTGGCACAAAGAACTACTAAAAAAAATTCTCCATGTCCCCGATAATCACGATGGTGGAAATGGGCACAACGGAAAGAAACACCAGTGACCACTGAAGTTTGTAAACCTTCATATTTGTTAAACCTGCACATGTAATAAAACTGCATAGAACTAAAGACACACATGCAGACACACAGGTATTTGTAATCCTAGGGAAATACACGTAAGACCGATAGATTGTATCAATGTCACTATCCTGGTTAGAGAAGACAATGGCAACCCACTCCAGTACTCTTGCCTGGAAAATCCCATGGACAGAGGAGCCTGGCAGGCTGGAGCCCATGGGCTTGCGAAGAGTCGGACACAACTGAGTGACTTCACTTTCACTTTTCCCTTTCATGCATTGGGGAAGGAAATGGCAACCCACTCCAGTGTTCTTGCCTGGAGAATCCCAGGGACAGGGGAGCCTGGTGGGCTGCTGTCTATGGGGTTGCACAGAGTTGGTCACGACTGAAGTGACTTAGCAGCAGCAGCAGCACTATCCTGGTGGTGCTATTGTACTATAAATTTACAAGCAGTTACTATTGTGGTAAAACGGGTAAAAGTATACCTGATCTCACTTCTTTCTTACAAGTACATGTGAGTTTTTAACTATATAAAAATAAAAGTTTTAGATTGCATTTAAAATTTTCAGTAAATTTCACAATGATTCTCTCACTGTAACATTTCTATGGAAGCACTTCAGAGAGAAGAAACTGAACCAGGTAGGTAAAGTAACTTGCAACTTTCATTATGTCTAAGATTCAAAGAGCACTAGACCAAGTGGCTAAGATAGAGTCTTTGAAAATCGAACATATTAGCTAATATTTACTAAGTATGTAAGAAGCAATTATATTTCTGGAATGAACCAATTTTTTAGATAATAGCAACTATTTATTGAATACCCTATCCAATTACATTTTTAAAGGTCTAACATTTTCACAGCTTAACTGAGTTTAGCATTTTTATAAACGGGACTCATTTGATCCTTATACATTGGTAGGTACACTTTGATGTTACTGTTTATCTTAATTTTATAACTAAGAGACCATGGCACTGGAAGTTTAAGTAAGTGGTAGAGGTAGGATTAATCAATCTGTTACATTATCCTGGAATTTCAACAGAAGAATGAAAAATGATGAGTGGCAAAGTGAATGCTAGCATTAATAAAGAAGATGGATATTATAAGATTATGAACCATAATAATTATGAATTACTATTTAATACAAACATCAGCAAAGAGTGCATTATGAAAATAGTAATCAGAGTTGTGGATGTTTTTGATGAAACTATATGCTGGTATCAATGGAAAGAGGCCAGGCTGAAAAGCATAAGAGCAATATAGACACAAAAATAAGTTGCCTTGAAATAAGGATTCCTTTCCATGAAGTGCAAAAATCCTGGCATATTTTCTGTTTGGAAAATCCACCCCTATCCCTAAATTTAATGTATTACCAACTCTGTGATATAAAACTGAAAGTACCATGGCTTAACATTCATCTTTAAATGAAAGCAAATCACTATGAAGTGTGAATTATGTCTGAATGCAATGGTTCCCAATATGTTCAAACATTAGGATGTCTTTTTAATGAAAAAGACATTTTAAAATCCATATAATATGAAACTTGTTTGCATATGAGTGTAATAATAAGAAACCGATACAATAACTCCCGGTACCTTCCATTCTAGCATTTGTAGCTTTATCATTTGGGAACTATTTTTAAGGACATTTGCCTTTGATAACTTAGGAGTTCCCTAGGATGTCCTCAACTTGGAATCAGAAATAAAGCAGGCAAATTATTCCTTATGGGTAAACAAAATGACAGAATAATTCAAAATTTTTCTTTGTCTATATTTTTTTAAATACCTGTATTTGATTGGTATTTGACGCACTTTACTCATTTTTGCTTTATTTTAGGAAGAACCTAAACCTCATTTTTGTTGCAAACAAGTGAATTCTAACTTGACTGAGGTTTGGTAAGAGGGAATATATGTTTAGTCATAGAACATAATGTCTGAAAGCCAAAGGTACATTTGGTATCAGGGATCTTGAATCAGAGCATCAGATGTTATCAGGCTTTTGTCTGTCCCTTCTCTCTTCTTCTCTATGTATATTGAATTTTTTTTTTAATGTTCCGATTTTTGCCCCAAGTCTGTTATTATGGCTGCCAGCAACTACTGAACTCAGAAAACCTCAGGTCAGATCCTTTTCATTATATAGCCAAAGAGTAGGGAATTGTAGTTGACTGCCAGCACTAAATTACATAGGAAGAAGCTGCTATTATGAGAAGAAAAATGTTCTGTGGACATAACTGATTTAACATTGTATCACTAAAAATTTCTTCTGCCAAGAAGAAGAAAATATGCATTCATGTACACACACACAAAGACATATACAATAAAAATTTCTGGAAAATAGCAGCAGTATCATGCCAGCAACTACACTGTGATTGTTTTTTCCATCATTATTCTCTTGTACTCATGAAAGATGGGATGCCAAGAAGAGGAAATACACATTCGTGTACACACACACAAACACATATACACACTGGATTTCTCAGCCTCCATTGTAAGTCATCATTGTCTTCCTTAACTCTCAACTTGGAAGAAACTCAGAGCTCAGACACTGAATCTCTTTGATATCTCTATTCATTCCCTAGGGGAGCTCATCCATTCTTTTTGCTTTAAATACTATCTATACACATCTGGTAACCAAATTTATATACCCAACCTGAGCTCTTCCCTGAACTTCAGTTTTATAACCAACTGCTTTGAACTTTAATAAGACCAAAACTGATATATTGATTCCCACTGCACCTTTAGTCTTCCAGATCTCAGGAACGTCAATTTGATTCTCCAGCTGTTCAAGTCAGAAACCTTGGCAATCTCTCTCACAGTACACATCCAATTAAAAAAAAATCTATTCAGTTTTATCTTTGAAATATGTCTAGTTAGTTACACATTCAATCCCTGCCCTTTGCTCTATAAAGACAACTGGGGGATACTGGACACTGTCTGGAAATCATTTTGAAAGTCAAATCACAAAGGTGCTATAGGCATCCAGTGGGTAAAAGTTAGGGATGCTTCCTAAAAATCCTGTGAAGCATAAGACAGCTTCCCCCAACAATTACCCCATCCAAAATGGCAGTTGTACCTAGGCTGAAGAAATCTGACCTGCACAAGTTGCCATTGTCTCTCCCTGTTTTCTTCCTATCTTCTTAGTCATTAAATTTCCTCTCTAACTATCTGCCTACAGTTAGGTAACCACAGAGTAGCCAGAAGAATTCTTTTAAAACATTCTTCAGATCAAATCACTCTTCTACACACCACCATCACAAACACGTTCCCATCATCCCTTTCTACTGTCTCCACTCAAGTGTGACTTGACTGCAGAAAACTTTCTTGTCCTCATACTAGCACACATCCCAACAGCTATCTTACATTTCCATAACCTAATTTATTTTTCTAAGCATTTTACAAGATATATAACATATTTATTTATCTAACTATTCTTTCATTAAGAATTTTGTTTGCATACATTAAGAATATTGATCTTTTGTTCACTGATAAACCTGGTCACTAGACTTGTGCTTAGTACACGAATCCACTATTCTTTGTCGAATTTAAGGAAAATTACATTCCTGATATAATGGTTTGTTCATATACTGTTATAATAATTTTGAGCCATGGTGGCCCATTTTTAATTTGAAAATTGTCTCTTGGTTCTAACTGCAAAGTTATTTCATGGTTATTTTCCTTCCCCTCTGAATGATAATTTTCTATATTTTTGTTCCATTTTTTTCTATCCACCCTTTAATTGCTATTGTGTCTTGACAGTTGGCCTTTGGTTTTCTTTTATTTAGTGTTAATCACACTTTCAAAACTTAAACTTCAGTGTTCAACTTCAGTTTCACTATGACACTAATATACCTCAATCCCTCCTGTATTTCTCTCCTAGCTTTAGACATAGCCAAATGAAAACTCTCACTAGACTCCTGAAACTCAACATGGTCCACACAAATCACAAAGTAAACTGATATGCCAGATAATTGACATATTCTTGATTTCCATTAGCATTGTCCCTGGGTCCCTTAAAAGAGTAAATTGCAAGATATCCTTCCTTTCTTATCAGTCTCTCCTCACAGAGTTGGTCAAAAAATATAATCACATCCATTGAAAGTCTGCTCTAGCGTCTTAATAGTTTCTTTCTTATTTTAAGACCCCCATTTTCTTTTGCTTGAGATATTTTAATAAGTTTCTGTTGGAGTCCATGCCAAAAATTTTGTGTTTTGCATATTGCCTCCATAATCATATTCCAAGAAAATACTGATAATTGCATTCCAGTGATATTGANTCCAGTGATATTGATTGGCTACAGTATAAAATTTATGTATTTTAGTTTGGGACAATAGCTCTGTCACAAAGTGATACAGAACTACATTTGTGTTTTTGTCTTCAGATTCTCTATTAACCTATTACTGAAATTTTACCACGCTGAATTTCTAATTATCCCCTCTACACACTATGACCTTTATAACATCTATATTTATACATTGTTTCTCCTTTATCTGGAATGACCTAACTACTTCACATGGAAAGTTCCAAAATATCTTTTTAGATGTATAAAGTTACTTTACTAAGATCTCTGAATCATATTTACCACTTTGTATTAGGTTGGCCAAAAAGTTCATTCAGGCCTTTCCATAAACCGTTACAGAAAAATGCAAGTAAACTCTAAGGGCAACTCAATATTTTAATTTATTGCTCAATTTATCCTCTACAAAATTGTCATCTCTTAAAAGTGGCCTTTTTTCCCAGCAACCAATGAAGGAACTAGAACACAGCTGAAACAAAGCAAGAGTAAAAGTAGAAAGCATAATGAATCAAGGATCACATTTTAGTCTTTCCTATAAGAGTATATCTTTAAGCCACCTTCTTCACTCTCCTCTTTAACTTTCATCAAGATGCTCTTTAGTTGTTCTTCACTTTCTGCCAAAAGGTTAGTGTCATCTGCATATCTGAGGTTATTGATATTTCTCTCAGCAATCTTGATTCCAGCTGTGCTTCGTTCAGCCTGGAATTTCATATGATGTACTCTGCATATAAGTTAAATAAGCAGGGTGACAATATACAGCCTTGAGGTACTCCTTTCCCGATTTAGAACCAGTCTGTCGTTCCATGTCCAGTTCTACATGTTTCTTCTTGACCTGCATACAGATTTCTCAGGATGCAGGTCAGGTGGTCTGGTATTCCATCTTTTTCAGAATTTCCCACAGATATTTGTGATCTACACAGTCAAAGGCTTTGGCATAGTCAATAAAGCAAAAGTAGAATTTTTTTTGGAACCTTCTTGCTTTTTTGATGATCCAACAGGTTTTGGCAATTTGATCTCTGATTCCTCTGCCTTTTCTATATCCAGCTTGAACATCTGGAAGTTCACGGTTCATGTATTGCTGAAGCCTGGCTTGGAGAATTTTGAACGTTACTTTACTAGTGTGTGAGATGAGTGTAATTGTGTGGTAGTTTGAACATTCTTTGGGACTGGAATGCAAACGGATCTTTTCCAGTCCTTTGGCCACTGCTGAGTTTTCCAGATTTGTTGGCAGATTGAGTGCAGGACTTTCACAGCATCATCTTTCAGGATTTGAAATAGCTCCACTGGAATTCCACCACCTCCACTAGCTTTGTTTGTAGTGATGCTTTCTAAGGCCCACTTGATTCCACATTCCAGGATGTCTGGCTCTAGGTGAGTGATCACACCATCATAATTATCTGGGTCATGAAGATCTTTTTTGTACAGTTCTTCTGTGTATTCTTGCCACCTCTTCTTAAGATCTTCTGTTTCTGTTAGGTCCCTACCATCTCTGTCCATCTGTCCATCTGAGTCCATCTTCGCATAAAATATTTCCTTGGTATCTCTAATTTTCTTGAAGAAATTTCTAGTCTTTCCCATTTTATTGTTTTCCTCTATTTATTTTCACCGAGTGCAAATTCAGTATTCAGAAAACTAACATCATGGCATCCAGTCCCATCACTTTATGGCAAATAGATGGGGAAACAATGGGAACAGTGAGAGACTTTATTTGGGGGTGGCTCCCAAATCACTACAGATGGTGTCTGCAGCCATGAAATTAAGACGCTTGCTCCTTGGAAGGAAAGCTATGACGAACTCGACAGCATATTAAAAAGCGGAGACATTACTTTCCCAACAAAGGTCCATCTAGTCAAAGCTATGGCTTTTCCATTAGTCGTGTGTGGATTTGAGAGTTGGACTATAAAGAAAAAAGAATGCTGAAGAATCAATGCTTTTGAACTGTGGTGTTGGAGAAGACTCTTGGGAGTCCCTTGGACTACAAGGAGATGAAACCCATCAATTTTAAAGAAAATCAGTCCAGAATGTTTATTGGAAGGACTGATGCTGAAGCTGAAACTCCAATACTTTGGCCACCTAATGCGAAGAACTGACTCATTGGAAAAGACCCTGATGCTAGGAAAGATGGAAGGTGGGAAGATAAGGGGACAACAGAGGATGAGATGGCTGGATGGCGTCACTGACACTATGGACATGAGTTTGAATAGGCTCTGGGAGTTGGTGATGGACAGGGAAGCCTGGTGTGCTGTAGTCCATGGGGTCACAAAGTTTGGACACAATGGAGCTACTGAACTGAACTGATAGGTGGATATTATTAACTCCAATTCACATGTGAGAAATGGAGGAAAAAACTTTAGCCCAAAATATTCAAAACAGTTCATTAGAGACCAAGATAAGAAATTAAATATCTTTTTACTTAATGTAGCATTCTTATCACATATTTTTATCAATGTGCACATATCATACTCTGTTGATAATGAGTGATTAATATAGAAAATACATAAAATAGAAATTTGTGGAATCTGGCTTGCAAAACTTTAGAAATGATACTTCTTTTAGCTGTATTTTGAAGTTTTATACAGAATTTCATACTGATTTTAAGGCTTTTTTTGGTTGTTGCTGTTGTTTTTGTTTTTAAAGCTCAAAAGTACCTCTGAGAAAAATTGAAAGTTAGAAGTTGGGAGACTGCTGTGGTGAAAAACAGTGTTAAAAAAATCTATAGAGCCACTGTAGATAGACAATTTTGGACTCCCTTCTTTCCCATTGTATGATCATATAAGAGGATTTTAGATCATCTCTATTCTGCCTTCAGAAGATTTACAGCAGGAAGTTAATAAAGCACTCAGCAGAAGCTCAGACACAAAATAGGCAGGGAAGAGAAAGATTACATCAGAGAAAGATACTTAATTATGTTGTAGATACCAAGTGGTCTCTTTAGAAATGTGTAGTAGAACAATGAGATGAAGAATAACTGTCCAGTCAAGCTACACAAAAGTCATCAGCCCCCTCCCTTGAAGGAGCTGCAGAGGGAGTGTAGGAAGTTGGGAATAGCCTGATTCTTCCATAACTTACACATAAGAGGCTTTTCTCCTCCTAGGGAGAGGCAGATGAAAAAGAAACCAGCGCAGAAAGTAAAGAAACAGCTTGTAAATGACACAACAAAAACAAAAGTAAACCAACAACAAACCAACTACACACAAAAAAACACTTTATAAACTGCACATTCAGATGTGCATGTTATTAAATTGTGTAGAGGTGTTCTCTTTGATGTGAGCATTCAAAAGCTACCTAGAGGTCAAAACTTTGGTCATATATTGGTCATATACATATTCTGGTCTAATACTAACTTGTATTTGAAAATAATTTAGGAAGTCAAGGAGATTTATTTTTACAGGCTTAACACAAAAGCCCCTTGATTTTTTTTTGGGGGGGGGTGGTAATTAATTTGCAAATGTCCACATAATAAGAGATACAGAATACATGCATTTTTTCTCGAATGGAAAATGGTAAGAGGGATGATTTAAAGAGTTGTTCACAATATGTTTTTGAAATTGTATTATACATTTGTTTTTGTTCAGTCACTAAGATGTGTCTGACTCTGCAACCCCATGAAGTGCAACAAGCCAGGCTTTCCTGTCCTTCACTATCTCCAGGAGTTTGCTCAAACTCATGTCCGTTGAGTCAGTGATGCCATTCAACCATCTCATCCTTTGTCACCTCCCTCTCCTCTTGCTCTCAATCTTTCCCAGCATCAGGGTTTTTTCCAATGAGTCAGCTCTTCCTATCAGGTGGCCAAAGTACATTTAAATTAATTATTACTACACAGAAAAATATGCTTCCCTGGTGGCTCAGACAGTAAAGAATCCGTCTGAAATGCAGAAGACCCAGGTTGGATCCCTGGAGTCAGGAAGGTCCCCTGGGAAAAGAAATGCCATCCTACTTCAATATTCTTGCCTGGAAAATTCTATGGACAGAGGAGCCTGGCAGGCTACAGTTCATGGTACTGCAAAGAGTTAAATATGGTTAAGAAACTAACACATACACACACACATTAAAATACTGTTTATATTATTTTCACTCCTAAGAGACAGTTCACAGGTCTATCTTTCTCATTCCTACCACTGCTTCAATGCTTAAGAAGATCTTTACCATAATCAGAAATAATTACTAATGTTTACTACCTTTTAAACTATTTTACTTTAAATTTAACTTTTTAATTCAACTGAAATTTACTTTGCTCCCCAATTTTGACAAATTTTCTCATTATCATTATTATATCCTTTGCTGTTACTGTTGAATAAAAGGCTACCTATATTATACAGTAAATGCATGAATATTCCCAACATTGCAATCAGTCTTTCTATTTTGTTCAATTAGTATGGCTATGCAGGCAAAAAATCTGTACTGATTTAAGTACTATGGCATCACAAGCATTCTATCATCAATATTTTTTACTACATATTAAATATGTTCCTAATTTTCAGTGGCTAGTTTCTTTCATAGTTATTTTGCAAAATGATAATGCAAGTTGTTTGTCTTTTTCTTGTTTTATAGTTAGGAAGAAGTCAGGGTTTTAAAATTCTAATTTCTATTTAAATAAAACTTTATATCTTGCAAATGATTTTTATAAGTATAACCTTCTTTGTAATGCTGATATTTTTTGTTCTTCCTGGATCACAAATGTTGCCTTTTTTTTTTAACTTTGATAATTGTTTTTACTCAATTTGTCCTCACTAGAAAATAAATCTCTGTTTAGAGTATTCAGAAGCCATAATTTCCTCTCATTTTTTTTTCAACCTCTTTATAATTTTTTCTCTGTGGTTTCCCATTTTGGAGTACTTCTTAAGAAAGAAAAAAGCAACACAGGCTACTTTCCTCTGGAAGCTGGCATGGCATTCACAGTAGGCTGTGTTATTTCTCTGTAAGTGCATTCTGCGCCCAGGACCAAGTACATAAGAAGAACATTCAATAATCTTAGCTGTACACATGCAAAAACAACAACATGGCCCACCAGAAAAAGGACTAAATCTCCATTCCTGCCAAGAAATGAGAAAAATTGCTTCACGCTTACCAGTTGAAGTCTACCACACTCCATTTTTTCCCCTGCTTTCTAGATAAAAAAAATTAACATATCTAGGGCAGGAGGAGAAGGGGATGGCAGAGGATGAGACAGTTAGATAGCACCAGTGACTCAAAGGATATGAGTTTGAGCAAACTCCAAGATAGTGAAGGACAGGGAAGCCTGGAGTGCTGCAGTCCATGGGGTCACACAGAATCAGACACGACTGAAGGACTAAACCACAAGGGGGTTCCTACTTTCTGAGAGCACTGCATCAAGACCAATTTCCCTGCTTCCTGATTCTTCTCCCAAATTACCACCGCAAGCCAAATCCAATTACAACACCTTTTTAGGACTTTCTTACTCCACATTTCTTCATGTTGTGATATCTCCCTTGCTTCAGCAAGTAAATACCTCAAATTTGTATAACTCCATGGTCTTCCTGAGGGTCTTTCCTTGGAGGGCACTGACATATTCAAACTCACAACATTTCTCTGTTTACTTGTTCTTCAAAATTTCTATAGTTATATCTAAATGTGGTTCTGTTTTCCTTTACATTCGAAAGTAAGACATCTCTTCACACTTATCTTTCATTTTCATTATATAAAACTTTCATAGGTTCAAATCTACTGACATGAAATAAATGATGACCTAAGCTTATATTGTTTTAAGTTTTTCTAAATTAGTTTTTCTTTAATCTTTTATATTTAATATGGCAAAGCATGGAAATTTTCTCTTTCTTGCATGTTGTTTGCTTTTTCCTTTCTTGCATGTTGATTTGAAACAATAGGTAATGGTCCAGTAGCTTGCAGAATACAGAGAGAAGGGTGGGCAGAATAAAGTCACTCAGGCTTCTGATTAACCCATTGTAAAGGAGAGGGAGAGAGGCTTTTCTAATCTCCTTTTTTTTTGGCTTCAGTGAATATTCAAGTACTTGGTGAGGCTCTGGCTAGCCTTTCTCTGGAGACTTTGACTTGTGATTGTACTTGGATATTTAAAACAGCTGCTTGCAAACATGGTTTATGTGAATATTCAGTGTAGATCTCCTGGCTTCCCTATAACACTTTGTTCCAAGTTTGAACTTCTAAGAAGGCCTTTTGTGTTTACCTCCTGAATTTTCACTATGTTTTGAGGAAGGGAGCTCTGAGTTTGTTCTTACTGATTACTCTTATTGATATATTCTTGTGCCATTTTAGGTATGGTTTCATCGATTAGGTCCAAAGATCAGACTACGGGGACAAACAATTGTAGCTTCCCTCCCTTCTACCTAGGAAAAGCTATCACTCTTGAATATATATCCAAAGGAAAGGGTGATTTTCTTCTCAAACTCAAACTCATTTGTTTCTATGTAGTAGAAACAAATTATTTTAAACACATTTCTTTATATACCCAAGGGCAACATGAAAAGAGATTTCTAACAACAGAATGGAGTTTCTCAGAAGAGCCTGTCCCTTCTGCAAATAGACTGAACTGAAGCTCTTTTTTTCCCTAGCTATGTTTGATAGAAAATGATTTTGAATCTCTTTCATGTTTAAAATGTTACTTCATCTACCTAATCTAAATCTTTTGACTAAGATTCCTTTTTGATTTGTTTCCCTAAGAAATTTGACTGAAATGGAAGGCTTTCTCACTATTACCACACCTGTCATATTCTTAGTGAAATGACTTTTCATTAAATGAGTGCAAGATTGAGTAAATACACTACATATTAAGTAATTACATATCCACTTTGGCTATTGTACAGTCTTCTCCAATCCTGTCAGTATACTACCAATAAACTGATGGCATTTCTTACAATGGACAGAATCCTGGGATTGTGGATATGATTATTAAGTTCATATCTTTTACTGCCTCTTGCTTGGCTCCTATGTAGTCTTGGACAGGATGTTTTATCACTCTGATTCATAGTTTCTTTTTTTTAAATTTATTTATTTATTTTAATTGGACATAGTTTCCCTCTCTGTTAAGTTTATGGAGAATCTATGAGAGCCATAAAATACTGCAATATAGAGAGAAATTGGAGTATTATTAATATTTTCTCCAGAATAAGTGATATTTTCTGTGTCCTATAACAGAACATTTTTTGAGTGTTATCTAAATAAATATTATTTTAAACCAAGTGTAAAAAGACAAGCAGATCTGAATGAGCTGTGTTACCTTTCCAAAGTATCAAATATTACAGAATAGTTTGAAATATTCAAGTTTATAAATATCTGTGTTAAAAGGGATGAATAATTCCTCATGTTTTGTTCATGTGCAAAAGTATAATTATGCTTTTGATTACCAATTACAGAAAAAAGCTATTAAACAAGCAGAATAACATTGTTGAAATCATTTGATAACAAAACTACATTTCTACATGTTTTATCTCTTCATTGTTGGGTTCAGAGTGACGTATCTGTTTTTTTTAAGTTTCTCCACAAAAAGATAAAATGTAAGGTGGATAGAATATCAGATTATACAGAATAAAAATAAACAGATACCTAGATGTTGCCCAATATAGAGGTGCACAATATTAAATATATTCAATTGAAATGTTCTCTTTAACAGAGTTTTATTTTGAAATGGGAAGGTGGGGGTAAACACAAGTATTATTGCTATACTGAGTATTTAAATCAAAAGGCAATAATCACATAAAACATATAATGTTCCTCACTGTTTAGTCAGTATAAGCATAGACACACATGTAATAAGTTTAAGAATATATGTATAAACGTGCATATTTCCTTGTACTGAACAGATTTTGCCATGGAAACGTTCCTTGTATTATCAATTACAATTCATTCCCTTTCCTTAGAGACTCTAGGTACTGTACTATGCTGGCCTGGTGGATAATTCAAGTTCTTTGGCCGAATATCTGCAATAGTCACAGGGAAAAAGCATATCCCATTTAGAGTTCAAGAGCAGGAACCAGGATATTATTATTTTAATAAAAAGATAAATTATTGTGAACTCTAGAAAAACACATAAGTCATGTCCTACATTAGGAACGTGTTAGGAAAGCAGTGTCTTATGTAACTGCGTTAGTAATGAAAGCAAGTTTTATTTTGAAAATTTACATACATTAAGCTCTCTGCTCTGGGCTTTAAATGTGTTATGTCACTTAGCTCTCATAGTAATCTTACAATGTAGATTCCAATACTATCCCTATTTGCAGATGAAGAAATAGAGGCTTAGAATGGTTTAGCAAAACAAAGCAATGTAGTTGTGCTGATATGCTGATATGTTCTTTTAAAGAACATTTTTTTTTGGTAACATCGTAAACCAACATTTCAGGGAAAGCAATAAAATCTGCATATATTGCTAGAAGAATGTCCTCACCACTGTGCTATCATCTAACATTTATGAGCACTTGCTATGTATTTCTTAAGTTTAAGGACATGAGTATGTGATTTTATGTTACATATAACAATGCTTATCTAATCAGTAGCTTAGATACTTTTTTGCTTACAGCAGTCAAAATAGTCATTTCTTTGCTTTATACATATTAACTCATTTAATTTTCTAAATAACCCATTATTACTCAGATTTTACAAATATGAAAACTTCAATATGAAGATGGCAAGGGCTCTGTACAATGTCACAGGGCTAGAAATCATGGAGCAAATACTGCAGCTAGACAGTCTCCGGGTCTGACTTTCTATCATTACCATCACCATGCTTTCTCCGAGTATGTTCTGACTCGAGGAAAAAACACCATTATACCAGCAGAGAAATACCTAGCAGAGAGATTTACTTTCATGCTTTAATTTTTTAATTAAAAATATATTAAAATACTGTTTATTGATATGTGAAAGCAAATACAGCATCAAGACATCAAAGGTTTTTAGCTAGTTCTTTTCCTTTATAATTCAAAATTTATTAAATAACACATATATGTCCTAGTTTTAAAATTCTTTCACTGAAAAAGGTAATGATTTTCCTATGCTCTTCTTTCAATATAGATAGCTCTACTTTTGTGTAGAAAATAAATCATCCATAATTTACCTTAATAGCTAAATTATTCTGAAGTACAAACAAGAATCAGGAAGCTACTCTGCATGAATGGTTTTGAAAAATGTAGTAACATAACATTAACTGACAATTTGATACACGAGCATGTATGGAGCTGGGGATATTTTAAAAATCACCATAAATACATTGGATTTTAGTAAAACATATATGAGTAAATAAAATGAAAATCTAGACTGTGATAAGCTCACACATTGAATGGAACAATTGCATGACAACATAGTGTCCAAGTTTCACTAATCCATATGCTTAATTTTTAAACTCATTTCAGGTGGCTTAAGAGAAATGGAACACTGGTCTTAATAGAATATTAGTATAATCCTGGTAACTGAGAAAAGCTCCTGAGAATACTGAATTCAGCTGTTGTTTTGGCCAAGTTCTTTAACATATGGTTCTTAAAACTGTGTCTACATTAATCATCCTGTTTTAATTAAGTTCCTTTTTTCTTGTGACAAGTTAGTATTTTTACTTGTGATACTCATTATCCATCTATCTAGAGGAAAACAATAGGACAGGAAAGACTAGAGATATCGTCAAGAAAATTAGAGATACCAAGGGAACATTTCATGCAAATATAGGCAAAATAAAGGACAGAAGTGGTATGGACCCAACAGAAAAGAAGATATTAAGAAAAGATGGCAGGATACCCAAAGAACAATACAAAAAAGATCTTAATGATCTGAGATAACCATGATAGTATGATTTGTCACCTAGAGCCAGACATCCTGGAGTGTGAAGTCAAGTGGGCCTTAGGAAGCATCACTATGAACAAAGCTAGTGGAGGTGATGGGATCCAGCTAAGCTATTTTAAATCCTAAAAGGTGATGCTGTTAAAGTACTGCACTCAGTATGCCAGCAAATTTGGAAAACTCAGCAGTGGCCACAGGACTGGAAAAGGTCAGTTTTCATTCCAATCCCAAAGAAGGGCAATGCCAAAGAATGTTCAAACTACTGCACAACTGCTTCTCTCATTTCACATACTAGCAAAGTAATGCTCAAAATCCTTCAAGCTAGGCTTCAATAGTATATGAACCGAGAACTTCCAGATGTACAAGCTGGATTTAGAAAAGGCAGAGGAACCAGAATTCAAATTGCCAGCATCTGTTGGATTGTAGAAAAAGCAAGAGAATTCCAGAAAAACATCTACTTCTGCTTCATCGACTATACTAAAGCCTTTGATTGTGTAGATCACAACAAACTGTGGAAAATTCTTAAAGAGATGGGAATATCAGACCACCTTACCTGCCTCCTGAGAAATCTGTATGTAGGTCAAGAAGCAACAGTTAGAACTGGACATGGAATAACGACTGGTTCAAAATTGGGAGATGAGTGCATACTGTCACCCTGCTTATTTAACGTACCTGCAGAGTATATAATGTGAAATGCTAGCTGGATGAAGCACAAGCTGGAATCAATATTGTGGGGAGAAATATCAATAGCCTCAGATATGCAGAGGACACCACCCTTGTTAGAAAGGGAAGAGAAACTAAAGAGTCTCTTGATGAAGGTGAAAAAGGAGATTGAAAAGCCTGGCTTACAACTCAACATTCAAAAAATGAAGACCATGGCATCTGATCCCATCACTTCATGGCAAATAGATGGAGACACAATGGAAACACTGGCAGACTTTATTTTCTTCACCTTCAAAATCACTGCAGATGGTGACTGCAGCCATGAAATTAAAAGACACTTGTTCCTTGGAAGAAAAGCAATGACAAACCTATACAGCATTTTACAAAAGCAGAGACATTACTTTCCTGACAAAGGTCCATACAGTCAAAGTTATGTTTTTTCCATTAGTCATGTATTGATGTGAGAGATGGGTAATGAAAAGGTTGAGTGCTGAAGAATCGATGCTTTTGAACTCTGTGCTGGAGAAGACTCTTCAGAGTCCCCTGGCCTGCAAGGAGATCAAACCAGTAAATCCTAAAGGAAATTGACCCTGAATAATCATCAAAAGGACTTATATTGAAGCTCCAATACTTTGGCCACCTGATGCAGAAAGTCAACTCATTGGAAAAGATCCTGATGCTGTGAAAGATTGAAGGCATGAAGAGAAATGGATGACAGAGAATGAGATGGTTGGATGGCATCAGTGACTCAATGGGCATGAGTGTGAACAGACTTTGGGAGATGGTGAGGACAGGGAAACCTGGTGTGCTGCAGTCCATGGGGTCACAAAGAGTCAGACATGACTGAGCAACTGAATAACAGATCTTCTATCTTATAGTCTTTGTATCTATGAACATCCATTTATTTAGTTACACAAATATATAGACCATAGACAAAACCAGCATCCTAGCATTTGAAGGATAATGTATGTTCAGATTAATTCAATGGCATTTCAGCCTAATGCAGAGAAAATGAAGCAAACTTGAAAAAATTGCAGAGAAAGGATATGACATGGACTCTAATTATAATTCATATAACTTTCTTGTATCACTCTTCAGTATAGGAAAACGTGGGCTCAGTGCAAAATAATTGAAATCATGTGTGAACTGCTGTGTCAATGTCAAAATGCCTTTCCAGGACATCAAAACTGTGAATTAACTCAGTAATTATCTCAGCGATCAATTATGCCATTGTCTGAATGAAACGGAGCCGTAACTTTTTTTCTCAGAGAACTGCAATTTTTAGTGCTTTTCCATGCCTGTGGGTCTTGCCTACCCTACTCTATCATTCTCATCTGCTTCACAGCCTGGGATCAAAGACTATCCTTTGATATTATTATCCACTGAATAATGACAGTCAAAATATTGTCTGTCTGACCCTGTGAATTTTGATCAGTCATTTTTATTTTTGCAACTTATCTCAAGGACTTGATTTAAATTCTATAGGATTGGGTACATGGTATAGATGGGACAAAGTGAAAACAGTGACAGACTTTATTTTCTTGGTCTCCAATTCATTGTGGATGGTGACTACAGTCATAAAATTAAAAGATGATTGTTTCTTGGAAGAAACACTATGACAAACCTAGACAGTATATTTAAAAGCATATTTAAGAGCAAAGACATCACTCTACTGACCAAGGTCCATATAGTCAAAGCTATAGTTCTTCTAGTAGTCATGTACGGATGTTAGAATTGGACCATAAAGAAGGCTGAGCACTGATGAATTGATGCTTTCAAACTGTGGTGCTTAAAAAAGACTCTTGAATCCCTTGGACAGCAAAGAGCTCAAACCAATCAATTCTAAAGGAAAGCAATCCTGAATATTCACTGGAAGGACTGATGCTGAAGCTGAAGTTCCAATACTTTGGCCACCTGATGTGGAGAGCCAACTCATTAGAAAAGAGTCTGATGCTGGGAAATACTGACAGCAGGAAAAAAAGGTGCTAAGGAGGACGACATGGTTGGATGGCATCACTGACTCAATCGACATGAGTTTGAGTAAACTCTGGGAGATAGTGAAGGATAGAGAAGCCTGGCATCCTGCAGTTCATGGAGTTACAAAGAGTCAGACATGACTTAGCGACTGAACAACAACATCAAGGATTGGATACTTGGGAAGTCAGGATATAAAAGCAATACATAAAATGGGACTTCAGAGTGAGTATTGAGGGTAAAATTCAAAATAGGTTAGGAATTTACCAGATTCTATTGACCTTGTTTTATTTTCCTAATCTCTACATTCTATTTCCTCTATCAGTTCAGTTCGGTTCAGTACCTCAGTTGTGTCTGACTCTCTGCAACCCCATGGACTGTAGCAGGCCAGGCTTTCCCGTCCATCACCAACTCCTGGAGCTTACTCAGACTCATGTTCATCGAGTTGGTGATGCCATCCAACCATCTCATCCTCTGTTGTATCCTTCTCCTCCCGCCTTCAATCTTTCCCAGAATCAGGGTCTTTTCCAATGAGTCAGTTCTTCGGATCAGGTAGACAAAGTATTGGAGCTTCAACTTTCAGCATCAGTCCTTCCAATGAATATTCAAAGTTTATTTCCTTTAGAATTGACTGGTTTGAGCTCCTTGCTATCCAAGAGACTCTAAAGAATCCTTTTTAGCACCACAGTTCCAAAGCATCAATTCTTCGGTGCTCAGCCTTCTTTATGGTCCAAGTCTCACATCCGTACATGACTACTGGAAAAAACCACAGCTTTGACTAGAAGAGCCTTTGTTGGTAGAATAATGTCTCTACTTTTTAATATGCTGTCTAGGTTGGTCATAACTTTTCTTCCAAGGAGCAAGCTATTTAGAAGGGAGCAAGCTTTCCTCCATAGATGTCACCAATTAATGATTCAAAGTGAATTGTGTCCTATTTTGCCATAACAAGACTGACTTTATTCTGGCCTTAGTGGGAAATAATTTAGAAATTCTGTTAGTTTGCTCCAGGTTGTAGTATCAAAACCATTTTTTTTTTTTTGCTAGTCTGAGCCTAAATTAATGACCTATTCCTGCAGGTGAATGTTTGCTATTTTCTTGAGTTCTAGTCACAATTTCATTCCAACTTGAAATTCTAAGTTCTGGGTCCTTGCCTTTGTGAATTCCTCCCCATAGGCAATACTTTGTTCTATGAAAGACTTTCTGGATATGATTGTGTGAATTCCTCATTCTCAAGGATTATTGATCACTAACCTGCAGTGGGAAACCACATGATTCATATACCTTAGCCTATTTTGAGATAGCCTGGCTTTTTGACAAGCAAAAATTGTTAGATACGTTAAAAATAGATTAGTTTCAGATTTCCCCTAGAATTCTGCTATTATTCTGAGCACCAAAATCTCATCAAGATATCTGTCATAGAAGCTTCTGGATTGTCCCTGGCCTGGTGAACCAGGAGATTAGAACTATATTGCGTTGGGTTGAGTATGCTATGGTGGTTAGATACAGAAAGTATCTAGCTATTCACTTTAGGCTTTAGACCACCTCCCATAGTATGGAAAAAGTCTTATAGAATAAGATCAGAGGAGGTTTTAAAGAATTTCTTGAATGTCCCTGGTCCTTCCTCAGACCTCTGGTCACAGGTATTAAAAACACAGGATCCAAAATAAGATGCCTAAAGACATAAGTCTATCACTGCTTGCTGCAGAATCATGGTATCTGAGAGTTCCATACTTGTTTCCTCATCTTTTTCATTCACTGGAAGCACAAACAGATGCTGGGACAGCTGGTTTCATTGGCAATGAGTTCTATTGCCAATAGAGTCTTTATTGCTTGAAAGACTGTGCCCTGTATGCCTGGGTCTATGCCTTTTGAGAATTCTGACCATCTGCCCTTGTAGCAAAGCTTTCTACCCAAAGTGCATTAGATTATCTTGCTCAAGTCCCGATACATACTGAAACTCCAGGATAGGCCTCCAGATCCTCTGAAAATGGTATAAATAATACAGATACACTGATAATCTGGTCTGTATGTACTCTATTCTTTTTACTATTGAAATGTAATCCTCATGGATAAAATTTGCTCCTAGAAATAGTATGGTTCTATTGTTCAGAAAACCTATTCCATCTAGTAATAATTTTCTAAAATATGTCCACACTAATCACATGGAAATCCTCTTATAGGCACTATCATTATGGTTCATTTCCTATTGTCTTTGTTTGGTAGAATCTTTCTTTCACAGTGAAAATTAGATTGCTAACAGCCCCTGGGCCATGATAGGAGTTTAACTGGTTGTCAAATAGGTTAGACAATGAGAATTCCATGACTGCATATCCAGGGAGACTTGTACATTAGGCATTATCAAGGTTTTAGAACATATTCAGCAGTTCATGCAGGGGGCGGGGGCGGGGGGGGCAATTATTTTTCTGTTTTTGTTTGCAGAGCTGCCGTACAGGAGTATTAAATTCAAATGTAGAACTCAAATTATGAAATGAGTTCTGGGAATAAATTATCATATTGTCACATGCACTGAGAATCACAGGCTGATGCCAAGTTACTCTCTGGAGACTGGATAGTATAATTCTTAAGAACAAATATTCTAGAATATAACTGTTTGGGTCTGTCTCCCATAACTACCACTCACTCCAATATAATTTGAGATAAATTACTTAATTTCCATATTTTCAAATGGTAAAATGTTAATTTTAATGTTTTTCTTTCATCATATATAAGTCTGGTGGGATGACCAAGAGAGACCCATCCCTGTGACACCTGGACCTCTGGTCACCATGGCCTTCTTAGGTTGTTCAGCCTACAATTTTCAAAATTGGCCAGAGAAAAACCAAGATAGTCCAGGTGGATTACTTGAGTGCCACATGCGCTAGCAAGAATTATATAATTCTTTTTTGCTCAGATTATATAATAACAGAATTTGATAATATAAGAATACTATATCCTCGTAAGAGTATAAGAAAACACCGGCAATTAGTGTTCATCATGTCCTGCTCATAGGTTTTCAGGAAATTTTCACTGATTTGATTAATGAATGCATAAGTATGGTTTAGTCACTAAGTCGTGTCCGACTATTACAGCCCCATGGACTCCTCTGTCCATGGGATTTTCCAGGCAAGAATACTGGAGTGGATTGCCATTTCCTTCTCCAGAATGCATAAGTATATGAGGGTTAAAAACTTTAGAGTATGATCTCTAAATCATAGTATATACATTCCAGGTTTTATACAAAGTAATTCAATGAAATGTGGGAAATCAATATACTTTATAATCTTAATTATTATGCTTTATAAATATATATATATATACTCCTATTGATAAGCAGAATATGAATAAATATAAAACTAAATAAATAAATTTGGAGTTTAATATATTTTTGTAGGTAAGGATCCATGACCAGAAGTTTGGAAAGACTGAACCAGAGCATCTCACAAGTAAAACTTGTCAGGTAAGTCCACACATACTTGATAACTCTCCCACTATATACCCTGTAACTATAAAGAAAAATATACACTAGACTCTACATACTACTAAAGCTTTTTTGAATAAGACATATTTTTCAAGAGATAGAAAGGGTAAAGCAATTTAGTTATTTTGCCAAACTATGTACCACAATAATTAGCCAATTGTTATATTTTTCTTGATTTTATAATTTCCATCACTACCCAAGATGAAATTGATTCTTATTAGGATCAGTCAGTAAATTTAGCATCCAAGGAGTTTAACATCTTACCCCTTCTGAATTTCATTTAGGATCATTGACCTGAACTGGAAATAAGTCCTTTGATTTAAATTAAGAGCAAAATACAACTGAATACAATCTTGAGGCTCCAACAAAAGCTAGACATTACCTTTTTTATCTTGAGCCATATTTCTAGGAGAAGTTAAAACATCTATTCAAAATGAGAAAATTGAGTTAAGAAGGAGATGGAGACATGCACTGATATAATCCAATTCCTAGGCAAATGCTCTATTAAATTAATGTATATAAGAATCAGCCAAGTGATGTAGATTTTTTAAAATTTAATGTTATGAGTACTGTAGTATCTTATATATTTGAATGAGATTATAGATGAAATCATGAGAATTTTTTTTAAATGTTAATTTCAAAGTCAACACCTATAAAATATAAACACATGTGAACATACACACATACAAACAATAGTACATACATATAAAATACAAACAAAAGAGACAGAGAGTGATGGAAAGAAGAAAGAGAAAATTAAGATCAAAATGTTTACACAGTTTTATCTGAAATCAAAGTTTCCTTAATTAAGTTTGAAATATATTTGCTCATTTTCAATTTATACCATTAAGTACAAACATAAAATGCTATTGATTTAAATTTAATATGATTGAACTAGTCATTATATTTACAAAATGGAAAGAATATTTCACAAGCAGGACAACTGTTTGACTTTGACTTTTCCAACTGGTAATGTTTCTGCAAAGTTTCAAGAGATTATCACTAGAAAAATACTGATCAAAGAAATGGTGTCAGTTTAAAGATTTTATTTACAATAGTATGAAAGTTTTATATTAGACATAAAACTGCTGCACTCTCCCAGATGTGTGGGATTGCCTCCTGATTTCTCTGTCAGGGTGAGCACCAGCCCTGGATGCCCCCACTACTTCAAATGTAGATGAAACATCACAGTGGCACGTGTGGGATCTGACTTCCTAAGTGGCCGGTCAGGGCCAGATAAAGAACTCAGCAATGTGAGTGAGCTGCCAGGGTTGGAGCTGGAGGGGTGTCCACCTTAATCACCCAAAAGTAGGAGGTGGGAGAGAGCTGGTCAGTTAAAATTCCTCTCTTTCCGTTCCTTGGTAGAATTCTCTGAGATGCAGTTCCAGCTTTTAGCCTTAGTAGGGATGCCCTAGAAAGCCAAACTCCCAGAACCCCTGAGAGCTCTGCTGGTCTCCCCAGGGCTCTCTGAAGCAGTAGCCAGCACAGTAACAAATCTTCCCAAATTGATTCACATCATTCTTTGCCTCAGGGACTTTTTTTCCCACAGCCTCACCACTGTGAACATGAACTTACCAAATAAAGTGAAATAACACCTATAATTCTTTCTACATCATGACTTATAAGATAATATGGCTTACAATACTAGTTTCGAGTGTACAATCTAGCGATCTAGTATTTCCCTACGTTATGAAAAGATCACTCTCAGAAATCTAATCACCCTACAAATGACAATATTATTAACTATATTTCCTAAACTGTACACAATCTCTCCTTATTTATAATGGAAAGTTTGTGCCTTTTCATCCCCTTCACCTGTTTTGCCCATTCCCTATCCCCTTTTCTCTGGCAACCATCATTTGTTTCCTGTATCTATAACTCTGTTTTGTTTGCCTTTTTTTTTTTTTTAAAGAGTCCACATATAAGTGAAATCAAATGGTATTTGTCTTTCTCTGACTTATTTTGCTGAGCATAATCCCTTCTATCTTTATCCCATTGTCACAATCTTCATTCTTTTTTATGGTTGAATGGTGTGTTATACCATATGCCATTATATATTTATACGTGTGTGTGTGTGTGTGTGTGTGTCTACCACCTCTTCTTTATCCCTTCTTTCAACAGACAAGTTGTTTCCATATCTTGACTATTGTTAATAATGTTGCAGTAAACAATGGGATGTATATATCTTTATGAATTAGTGTTTTGCTTTCTTTGAATAAATACTCAGGAGTGGAATCACTGGATCATATAATAGTTTTATTTTTTTATTTTGAGGAGCCTTCATACTGCTTTCCATAGTGATTGTATCAATTTACATTCCCACAAATAGTGCACAAGGATTTGCTTTCTCCATACCCTTACCAACACTTATTTGTTGTCTTTATGCTAACAGCCTTTCTGACAGGTGTGACGTGATATCTCATTGTGGTTTTGATTTGTACTACCCTGATTGNCTGAGGAAACACTTGCTCCCATTTTTCTGAAAATCAATTTAGCTTCCAGTTATTTATATCAGTTTCTTAACTTTATTTAGAGCATTTCAGAAAGATCACTGTAAATCAACGTATTTCATAGGTTTTATACCTTTTCAAATGTTTTCACAGTAGTTTGATTACATAGGTAAACTTCAAGAATTTTTTTGTCTTATTTACACCTCAGGTAAATTTAATTTATTCCCTTTTATTGTACCAATCATTGTTTCAGATTCTCATTATTCTATATATATTTCTATATAAATCACAGTCTCTGCATTCAGAAATATGGGAGTTTCAGCACTGTGGAAGAGGTTCCTATATTATCTATTAGAGCAGTGATAAATGACACTGCCTTTAAACAGAGTGGATACCAAGCAAATAAATGACTTGGATAAAGTTTGTCCTTCTCTTCATTCTCAAATATTCCTAAATACCAGCCACGTCTCTGACAGTCTATTCCTGTCTGTTATTAGGTCAAGGTTAGGGCCAGAATTAAACTCAGGCTAGTAAATATGTTTGCAAAAGTGCTCAGTCACTTCAGCTGTGTCTGATTCTTTGCGACCCTATGGACTGTAGCTTCCAGGCTCCTCTGTCTATGAGGATTCTTCAGGCAAGAATACTGGTGTTGATTACCATGCCCTCCTTCAGAGGCTCTTCCTGGACCAGGGCTGAAACCTGGTTATTCTGCATTGCAAGCAGATTCTTTACAGCTGAATCACTGTGGAAGCCTAGCTAGTAAGCACGGATATAGGCATAATCAAAATAAGGTGCTTGGCAATGCTACAATGGTAAATAAATGGTAAATTGCCAAATTCAGACTGAAATTGAAGAAAGTGGAGAACACCACTAGACCATTCAGGTACGACCTAAATCAAATCCTGTATGCCTATACAGTGGAAGTGAGAAATAGATTTAAGGGACTAGATCTGATAGACAGAGTGTCTGATGAACTATGGATGGAGGTTCATGATATTGTATAGGAGACAGGAATCAAGACCATCCCCATGGAAAAGAAATGCAAAAAAGCAAAATGGCTGTCTGAGGAGGACTTACAAACAGCTGTGAAAAGAAGGGAAGCAAAAAGCAAAGGAGAAAAGGAAAGATATAAGCATCTGAATGCAGAGTTCCAAAGAATAGCAAGAAGAGATAAGAAACCCTTCCTCAGTGATCAATGCAAAGAAATAGAGGAAAACAATAGAATGGGAAAGACTAGATATCTCTTCAAGAAAATTAGAGATACCAAGAAAATACATCATGAGAAGATGGGCTTGATAAAGGACAGAAATGGTAGAGACCTAAGAGAAGCAGAAGATATTAAGAAGAGATGGCAAGAATACACAGAAGAACTGTACAAAAAAGATCTTCACGACCCAGATAATCACCATGGTGTGATCACTCATCCTGGAATGTGAAGTCAAGTGAGCCATAGGATGCATCACTAGGAACAAAGCTAGTGGAGGTGATGGAATTCCAGTTGAGCTATTTCAAATCCTGAAAGATGATGCTGTGAAAGTGCTGCACTCAATATACTAGCAAATTTGGAAAACTCAGCAGTGGCCACAGGACTGGAAAAGGTCAGTTTTCATTCCAATCCCAAAGAAAGGCAATGCTAAGGAATGCTCAAACTACCGCATAATTGCACTCATCTCATATGCTATATGGAGAAGGCAATGGCACCCCACTCCAGTACTCCTGCCTGGGAAATCCCATGGGCGGAGGAGCCTGGTAGGCTGCAGTCCATGGAGTCGCGAAGACTTGGACATGACTGAGCGACTTCACTTTCACTTTTCACTTTCATGCATTGGAGAAGGAAATGGCAACCCACTCCAGGGTTCTTGCCTGGAGAATCCCAGGGATGGGGGAGCCTAGTGGGTTGCCATCTGTGGGGTCGCAGAGTCAGACACGACTGAAGCGACTTAGCAGCAAAGGCAGTGTACGCTAATAAAGTAATGCTTAAAATTCTCCAAGCCAGGCTGCAGCAATACATGAACCGTGAACTTCCAGGTGTTTGAGCTGGTTTTATATTTTTATTTTATTTTATTTTTTTGTACAGTGCTCAAAGCATCTTTTCTTTTTTATTTTATTTTATTTTTACTTTATTTTACGTTACAATACTGTATTGGTTTTGCCATACATTGACATGAATCCGCCACGGGTGTACATGAGTTCCCAATCCTGAATCCCCCTCCCACCTCCCCACCCATATCATCTCTCTGGATCATCCTGGTTCACCAGCCCCAAGCATCCTGTACCCTGTATGGAACATAGACTGGCGATTTGTTTCTTACATGATAGTATACATGTTTCAGTGCCATTCTCCCAAATCATCCCACCCTCTCCCTCTCCCCCAGAGTCCAAAAGTCCATTCTATACATCTGTGTCTCTTTTGCTCTCTCACATACAGGGTTATCATTACCATCTTTCTAAATTCCATATATATGTGTTAGTATACTGTATTGGTGTTTTTCTTTCTGGCTTACTTCACTCTGTATAATCGGCTCTAGTTTCATCCATCTCATTAGAACTGATTTAAATGTGTCTTTTTAATGGCTGAGTAATACTCCATTGTGTATATGCACCACAGCTTTCTTATACATTTAGAAAAGGCAAAGGAATCAGAGATCAAATTGCCAACATCTGTTGGATCATCAAAAAATCAAGGGAGTTTCAGAAAAACATCTATTTCTGCTTTATTGACTATGCCAAAGCCTTTGACTGTGTGGATCACAATAAACTGTGGAAAATTCCGAAAGAGATAGGCATACCAGACCACCTGACCTGCCTCTTAAGAAACCTGTATGCAGGTCAGGAAGCAACAGTTATAACTGGACATGGAACAACAGACCGGTTTCAAAGAGGAAAAGGAGTATGTCAAGGCTGTATATTGTCACCCTGCTTATTTAACTTCTATGCAGAGTACATCATGAGAAATGCTGCTCTGGAGGAAGCACAAACTACAATCAAGATTGCCAAGAGGAATATCAATAACCTCAGATATGCAGATGACACCACCCTTATTGCAGAAAGTGAAGAAGAACTAAAGAGCCTCTTGATGAAAATGAAAGAGGAGAGTGAAAAAGTTGGCTTAAAGCTCAGCATTCAGAAAGCTAAGATCATGGCATCTGGTCCCATCACTTCATGGCAAATAGATGGGGAAACAGTGCTAACACTGGCTGACTTTATTTTCTGGGCTCCAAAATCACTGCAGATGGTGACTGCAGCCATGAAATTAAAAAGACACTTACTCCTTGGAAGAAAAGTTATGACCAACCTAGACAGCATATTGAAAAGCAGAGATATTACTTTGCCAACAAAGGTCCATCTAGTCAAGGCTATGGTTTTTCCAGTGGTCATGTATGGATGTGAGAGTTGAAGTATAAAGAAAGCTGAGTGCCGAAGAACTGATGCTTTTAAACTGTGGTGTTGGAGAAGACTTTTGTGAGTCCCTTGGACTGCAAGGAGATTCAACCCATCCATCCTATAGATCAGTCCTGGGTGTTCATTGGAAGGACTGATGATGAAGCTGAAACTCCAATACTTTGGCCATCTGATGCAGAGAGCTGACTCATTGGAAAAGACCCTGATTCTGGGAAAGATTGAGGGCAGGAATAGAAGGGGATGACAGAGGATGAGATGGTTGGATGTTGTCACCGACTCGATGGACTTGGGTTTGGATGGACCCTGGGAGTTAGTAATGGACAGGGAGGCCTGGCGTGCTGCAGTTCATGGGGTCACAAAGAGTCGGACATGGCTGAGCAACTGAACTGACTGACTGACTGATAATGGTAAGCCTGTCATTATAAAATTATTTAGGATCATTAACGATACTTTCAATGTGGCACTCGGTATGTAGTATTCAGATTACCAAGATTTATTATATAAACCTGAGTATATGTGAAAACAGTATGTCTAAAATACATGTTAACTTTCTTTTATCTGCCTCATTTCAAAAGGATTTTGAATAAGGTCAGTGTATAAATTGCTTTGTCTTTAATTAGGATAAAGAGAAATGAGATGAAAAATTGTAACAGGTAAATCAGCAGTTGCTACAGAGAAAACATGTTTCAGTAGAAATCCTTGCATGCAAACTCAGTCCCTCAGTTGTGTCTGACTCTGTGCAGCTCTAGTCCATCAGGCTCCTCTGTCCATGGGATTTTTCAGGCAAGAAAGCTGGAGTGGGTTACATTCCTCCTGCAGGGGATCTTCCTCACTTGTGGATAAAACCCATATCTCTGGCACCTCCCACATTGGCAGGTGGATTCTTCATCACTATGCCAGAGTCCTCCAATATGTATAATGTGTATTATACATGATATATACTGTACATACCTATATGGTATGTACTATATACTAACATACTATATCATGTGCTATATGTGTGTATATGCCTGTATGTGTGCATACTAAGGAAAGAGTCTTATAACTTTGCTACAAACCTTAGTAACTGTCAACTCATGAATCTGTGATGTCATCAGTGTTATCTGATATTTCATGATATATGTGATGTGGAGTGTTCTATTTTGAATGGATTCTACCTTCACCTTCTCTCTCTTGCAGCTGTGGAGGAAAACAGTATTTCTGTAGTTTCCCTAAGAGTCAAATATACTACATATGATAAATACTGAGGTTTAAAACATGTAACACTTTGTATTGAGATTAGACATTTGGCTTTGATGACATAACTTTCACGACAGATCATTACAATTCAATTGTGCTGTGCACTGAGTGTAGATAATCATGCACTGTCAAGTCTCTTCCAGATTATAACATTTCAAGTCTACTGGGTTGATCTCCTCTCCCTCTTTCCATCTCTCTCTCTCAGCAGCTGAACTGCGGTTTTTGAAGTGAAATACATACCGTCCCAGATATCACTGACTTTTTCTTTCTGTAATTCTTATGGTTTATTGCTAACCAAATCAATTATGCTAAATTCCTTATTTACTTATGACTGTTTTTTGGGGATTTATTATTTTAATTGTCTTTTCATTCTTTAGGTCAAGAATATTTTGGTAGTGAAGAGAGAGGACCGTTTATGCAGTCACTAATTAGATTACAAAAAAAAGTAAAACTTTCACTTAGCAGGTATTTTGAGGTCAGAGCAGGCCTATCATGGCCAGTAACAGGGAAATCAGCCCTTTAAGCTTAATTCTTCAGCTGTGAAATGAAGGAAACATGCCTATCTCATGGAACAGTTCTCCACTGTAAATTTTCCTGTGTCTTTTAGATAATCAATTTATGTTACTTTTATTTCCTTCAATAGGAAATGTCTATTTCCTATTAAAATAGACATTTAATTTTAGACTTATGTTAAAAATTATTGACTTTCAAAAGCATATAAAATGCCTTCTACACTTAAAATTACAAGGAATAAAAAGCTTTCACATTATAAGCACTTTAGCTCCTGCTTATTTCCTTAACGTTATAAAGGAAAATATTATTTGGTTTTTTTTTTTTTTGGACATATAACTAGAGTATTCACAATAATTATTTTGAATTTGAAAATAGAAATAATACAAATTACATAAAGCAAATATCCTTTAGGGCTTCCCTGGTGGTTTAGACAGTAAAGAGTCTGCCTGCAATGCAGTAGACCTGGGTTCAGTCTCTGGGTCAAGAAGATCCCCTGGAGAAGGAAATGGAAACCCATTCCAGTATGTTTGCCTAGAAATTTCAAGAACAGAGGAACCTGATGCGCTACACACCATGGGGTTGCAAACAGTCGGACATGACTGAGTGACTAACACGCACACAATGGTAGATTATTATGAAATGACACAATATAGACAACTATAGTCTATCCCTATTTAACTACTTAAGAAATATGTTCAATTTTCCTAAATCAGTTTATTGGAAATGTCTAAGAGCCACTTTAAGTCACACAACGAAATCCAGCACAGAATTTTTGCTGCTGTCCCTGAAAAATGTGGGGCTAATTCTCTATGCAGTGCACATAAAATCCAACTCCTAGTGTCCAGGTTGGCTTTATCTGATGAAGTGAAGCATAGAAAATAGAACATGTAAGTATTAGCCCTTCTTGTTTGCTGGCAAATACAAGATTTTTAGTTACCTGAATTATTTAGAAGTATTTGGGATGTATGTGTGTGTGTATGTGTGTGCATATTTCATCCTTTTCCCACCCTTCTTTCTTTGAGTACAAAACAATAAAAGCCAGAAAAAAATATTCACAGTGCAGTCTGAAGCTGGCATGAGAATAGTTATTTTGTTTGAAATTTTAGTGACATAACACCAAATCAACTGTATTAAATGGTTTTATATGGCAAGACTAATAAGACTACTTTTGTAAAGCAAAAAATCATTGTGCCTTTTTGCAGCAAAAACATGAATTGTAGAGTATTAGCAGCATTACTTATTCTCTAACAAAACACACGTGACTGAGGTAAGACCATATATGTTGACTTTATGTTGCTTTATCTAGGAAAAATAATAATGGCTTTACTTCTGGGCTTATTGGAATAGGACAATTATCATCAAATAATTCAAAGTGGTGATATATTGTTCCTGTTATTCATATCCAAGAGAGTCTAGGGCCAAGATGCAATTATAATGAATGCAAATTAGTGTGTACGATTTAATTTTTATCAGAGCATGGTCCGTTTTTTGCCATAGCAGTTTGTGACAGTCACATACGATTCTTTAGTTCTGCTAAGATTTCTGGTTTCAACTTTTTCTTTGTGCTATCTGATCCATTCTTTTACTCTTCAGTTAACTAACTTAAAGTAACTGAATTGGAAGAAAAAAATCAACTGAATAGTGACACTGAAGTGAATCATATCTTCTAACCACCACTGCTACTGACTAAGCTTGCTTCACCTATTCACTGAAAGAAGTGGATGACCTTAATACTCAAGAGAAATATCTATTTTATTACAATATTTTGTAGAGTAGGGTGTAATTTTATATTCACCTGTCCAAAATTCATCAGCCTCTACATCAAAATTTGGTAACAAGTGTCAGTACATTTTAGTGCTTTTTTTTTGTTTTTTTTTTTAATCTACTGAAAAATTCAGTAGATTCATCTATTGAAAAGGTAATACCAAAAAATAAATATTTCTCCTAGTCAGTTACAAGAGTACTTAGTAACCATATTTTTAGGATAAAGATGTGATTTAAAAGAATATATTGGATTATATAATAGTTTTCTTTTAAGTCTACAACTTTAATGTCTGATGAGAAGTGAACCCCTTTCCAAGGCCACATCACAGTGAAAGAGGGGAAAGAAAAAACAGAAGAATTGCAGAATTTGTATTTTTTCTGATTCATCATATTAGGTAACTAAATGCTAATTCTAGCACACTGCTCCTACCACTCACAACTTTTGAATATAAGGGAAGGAATATGTTGTTGGTTATAATAATAATAAAAATAGTGAAAAAAGTAATAAATAAATAATAAAATAAATTTTAAAATGATAATAACAGTTTTAGTGACTTAAATAAATAAAGAATCGATTGAAATAAACCCTGGAAGGGGTGATGAGAGAGGTAAAAGGGGTTACCATTTGTTTAGTGCAAATATAATTGCTCCTAGTTAAGTCCCTTGGACTGCAAGGAGATCCAACCAGTCCATTCTGAAGGAGATCAGACCTGGGTGTTCTTTGGAAGGAATGATGCTAAAGCTGAAACTCCAGTACTTTGGCCACCTTATGCGAAGAGTTGACTCACTGGAAAAGACTCTGATGCTGGGAGGGATTGGGGGCAGGAGGAAATGGGGACGACAGAGGATGAGATGGCTGGATGGCATCACCAACTCAATGGACGTGAGTTTGAGTGAACTCTGGGAGTTGGTAATGGACAGGGAGGCCTGGTGTTCTGTGATTCATGGGGTCTCAAAGAGTCAGACATGACTGAGTGACTGAACTGAACTGAAGTTGTATGAAAGTATTACATATTTAACAAATTGAGCAGCTAGTCAAATAAATGGCACTTACATAAACTTGTTACTTTGTATAATAAATGACAATTATATGCCACTAGGTACCCAATCATATATTAAAATGCTGAGATTAAAAAAAGAGTAATGCAATTAAAAAAATTCCTTGTATACATAAAGAGGAGTGATACATGGTGTGGCCATTAGAGATGACCCCTCTGAAGATCTGACACTTAGTTTAAGAATTAAATTATAAGCAGAAAAAAAGTGTCAAATTCAGTAGACAAATATTAGAAAGTTGCAACAACATTGGCAAAGGTTTTAATTTATTCAAGGAATATAGTCAAATTTGTTGTGAATAAAGGAGAAAAAGGTAAGCAGAGGATGGCTAATAACAATGGTAGGAGAATACAGGGTGTTATAGAATGACTAGGGCAGATTTTCCCAGACCTTGAGAGTCCTCAAGACATTTAAGATAATGCAGAAGGTCAAAAGATTTTCAAAACAATGCTAAGACATCTTTTTTCCTTTTTACTGTTTTGCACTGATGGTGCAAAAGTAATATCAAATACATTGGCTGGTGACTTTGTACAAATCAGGGCAGTACTGTGCTAGTCGTGTTTGTATTCTTAAGTGCCATGTGCTTGGCGTAGGATAAATGTCAGCTGTAGTTAAGACTGGCCTTTGAAACGAATCGCCAGTCGATGTCTAATGCAGAATGCAGGATGCTTGGGACTGGTGCAAGGAGAGGACCCAGAGGGATGGTATGGGGTGGGAGGTGGGAGGGGATTCATGTTTGGGCACGCTTGTACACTCGTGGTGAATTCATGTCAATGTTTGGCAAAACCAATACAGTAATGTAAACTAAAGTTAAAATAAAAATTAAAAAAAAAAAAGACTGGCCTTTATGAAGTAGTAAAAAATTACTAATTCTATTAATGCTCAACCATTGTATACACAGTATTTTTCTAATGTTCTGAGTATCTTAATGAAACCTTTCCTTCTGCTATAAAGCAAAGTACGTTGATTCCAAAAAACAATCACCTGAGAGATTATTTTTTCTTTGAGGTGAATTTCCCCTTTGTCAAAAAACATAATTTTTAACTGAAAGAGAGATTAGCTATGGTCAAAGCTCATTTTTTTTCCAGTAGTCATGTATGGATGTGAGAGTTGGACTGTAAAGAAAGCTGAATGCTGAAGAAATGATGCATTTGAACTATGGTGTTGGGGAAGACACAGAGAGTCCCTTGGACTGCAAGGAGATCCAACCAGTCAATCCTAAAGGAAATCAATCCTGAATACTCATTGGAAGGACTGATGCTGAAGCATCAATACTTTCGCCACCTGATGCAAAGAGCTGATTCATTGGAAAAGACCCTGATGGTGGGATAGATTGAAGGCAGGGGAAGGCAATGACTGCTCAAACTCATGTCCATTGAGTCAGTGATGCCATCCAACCATCTCATTATCTGTCACCACCCTTTCCTCTTGCCTTCTTTTTTTCTCACAATTCCCAGTCATTTCCCTGAAATTCACTTTGATTAGATAGGCTTAGGTCACACGAAACCTCTCTTCATTAATCCTTGTGGTCATTCATTTAACATGTGCTGGCAGGAGTTTTTCTTTTTCAGTTTCATGTTTCACCCCTGAAGCCAAAAGTAGCTTATTTTCCCCAGCACTGTAGGAATTCTCTGAATTAAACATAGAGAATGATACTAGAAAGGAAGGCAAGTAATACATTGTATTGTATACTGAGTTTGTACTAAATGCAGTAAAAGAGTTACAGGTTTTTAATAAGAAATGCAATAAATTGACTTGTGAAGTTTTTAAATTGTCTAGGCTGCTAATATGGAGAATGCAAAGTTGAGAGCAAATAATATCAGGGAGACCAGTTAAGAGGCATTTGCAGTAAATGCACAGAGGAGGCAATGGCATCTGGATTTGGAGATTAGTTTGATAAAAACTGATGGAGAGAGGCAAACTGTTTCCTTCTATATTTGGAGATTTTTACCAATAAATGTACTAATCCTCTGGATTTCAGGATGAGAGAAAGAGCAAAATAACATTTAGATTTTGAGCTTAAGCTCCAGAGAACACTGGATAATGCCATGTTTCATAATGCGTGAGATTCAGAAAGAATTTGTTGGAGGAGAATACGGATCAGTTTTAGGCATGGTAAAACTGAGATGCTTATTAAATTGTCTTGTTAGTAACATAAAACAGATTTGTGGTTATGTCACTTAATTTTTAACCTTGCCATCAGTATATCCTATAAAAGTTCATAGTATACAAATAAAGATGAATATTTGGTATCATAGCAACAAAACTGGGATCAAGATAGCTATTGACAGTTAATATTATATCTAATTCTTCTTATTTTTAAAGTCTTTAAATAACTTTATCTGAAAATGTAATTCTTTAAGCATCCTAGTCTACCTGTTCCACACATATTCATATTCAGTAAGTAAATGTATATTGAGCATCCAATATGTACCATGTATTACTCATGCATTTTAATTAGGATCAGTTCCATTCAGTTCAGTCAGTCAGTCGTGTCAGACTCTTTGCAACGCCATGAATCACAGCACACGAGGCCTCCCTGTCCATCATCAACTCCCAGAGTTTACTCAAACTCATGTCCATTGAGTCAGTGATGCCATCCAGCCATCTCATCCTCTGTCATCCCCTTCTCCTCCCACTCCCAAACCCTCCCAGCAACAGGGTCTTTTCCAGTGAGTCAACTCTTTGCATGAGGTGGCCAAAGTATTGGAGTTTCAGCTTCAGCATCAGTCCTTCCAATGAATACCCAGGACTGATGTCCTTTAGGATGGACTTGTTGGATCTCCTTGCAGTCCAAGGGACTCTCAAGAGTCTTCTCCAACACCACAGTTCAAAAGCATCAATTCTTAGTCGCTCAGCTTTCTACACAGTACAGCTCTCACAGCCATACATGACCACTGGAAAAACCATAGCCTTAACTAGACAGACCTTTATTGGCAAAGTAATGTCTCTGCTTTTGAATATGCTATCTAGGTTGGTCATAAATTTCCTTCCAAGAAGTCCGCGTCTTTTTAATTTCATGGCTGTAATACTCATCTGCAGTGATTTTCGAGCCCACCAAAAATAAAGTCTGACACTGTTTCCACTGTTTCCCCATCTATATCCCATGGAGTGATGGGACCTGATGCCATGATCTTAGTTTTCCGAATGTTGAGCTTTAAGCCAACTTTTTCACTTTCCTCTTTCACTTTCATAAAGAGGCTTTTTAGTTCCTCTTCACTTTCTGCCATAACGATGGTGTCATCTGCATATATGAGCTTATTGATATTTCTCCTGGCAATCTTGGTTCCAGCTTGTGCTTCTTCCAGCCCAGTGTTTCTCATGACGTACTCTTCATCCAAGTTAAATAAGCAGGGTGACGATATACAGCCTTGACATACTCCTTTTCCGATTTGAAACCTGGAGTAAGAGGCAAATTTGGCCTTGGAGTACAGAATGAAGCAGGGCAAAGGCTAATAGAGTTCTGCCAAGAGAACACACTGGTCATAGCAAACACCCTCTTCCAACAACACAAGAGACGACTACACATGGACATCACCAGATGGTCGACACCAAAATTGGATTGATTATCTTCTTTGCAGCCAAGGATGGAGAAGCTCTATACTGTCAGCAAAAACAAGACAGGGAGCTGACTGTGGCTCAGATCACGACTTCCTTATTACCAAATTCAGACTTAAATTGAAGAAAGTAGGGAAAACCACTAGACCATTCAGGTATGACCTAAATCAATTCCTTATGATTATACAGTAGAAGTGAGAAATAGATTTAAGGGACTAGATCTGATAGACAAGAGTGCCTGATGAACTATGGATGGAGGTTCATGACACTGTACAGGAGACAGGAATCAAGACCATCCCCATGGAAAAGAAATGCAAAAAGCAAAATGGCTGTCTGAGGAGGCCTTACAAATAGCTGTGAAAAGAAGAGAAGTGAAAAGCAAAGGAGAAAAGGAAACATATAAGTATCTGAATGCAGAGTTCCAAAGAATAGCAAGGAGAGATAAGAAACCCTTCCTCAGCGATCAATGCAAAGAAATAGAGGAAAAAAACAGAATGGGAAAGACTAGAGATCTCTTCCAGAAAATCAGAAATACAAGGGAACATTTCATGCAAAGATGGGCTCGATAAAGGACATAAATGGTAGGGACCTAACAGAAGCAGAAGATATTAAGAAGAGGTGGCAAGAATACATGGAAGAACTGTACAAAAAAGATCTTCACGACCAGGATAATCACGATGGTGTGATAACTCACCTAGAGCCAGACATCCTGGAATGTGAAGTCAAGTGGGCCTTAGAGAGCATCACTATGAACAAAGCTAGTGGAGGTGATGGAATTCCAGTTGAGTTATTTCAAATTCTGAAAGATGGCACTATGAAAGTACTGCACTCAATATGCCATCAAATTTGGAAAACTCAGCAGTGGCCACAGGACTGGAAAAGGTCAGTTTTCATTCCAATCCCAAAGAAAGACAATGCCAAAGAATGCTTAAACTACCACACAGTTGCACTCATCTCACATGCTAGTAAAGCAATGCTTGAAATTCTCCAAGCCAGGCTTCAGCAATACATGAACTGTGAACTCCCTGATGTTCAAGCTGGTTTAAAAAAGGCAGAGGAACCAGCGATCAAACATCCAACATTTGCTGGATCCCGGAAAAAGCAAGAGAGTTCAAGAAAAAACATCTATTTCTGCTTTATTGACTATGCCAAAGCCTTTGACTGTGTGGATCACAGTAAACTGTGGAAAATTCTGAAAGAGATGGGTATATCAGACCACCTGACCTGCGTCTTGAGAAACCTATATGCAGGCCAGGAAGCAACAGTTAGAACTGGACATGGAACAACAGACTGGTTCCAAATAGGAAAAGGAGTACATCAAGGTTGTAATTAGCATATCAGTACCTAATTTTGGAACACATAGATAATTCATATTTATTCCTAGAAATATGTCTTCCATTTTGGAAGAAAGTTTAAAAAGAAATATATGTATAATATAGTTACATATTTGAGCATAACAAAAATTATTTTCCTTAATTATTTCACACCTATATTTTCCTTGTCCAGCACTGGTTAGGCTTGGTTAAGTGAAGCAGAGTGCCAAGCACTGGGTAGACACTTTTGGATGGACGATGATTATAGTTTGGTGTGTCATGAATCAAATGATTCATAACTTTAAATTAAGATCCAGTAGATCAGTAAGAGATATGTCACGTGAGATAGAATAGGAGGCAGACAAGAAATCATTACTCTTCAGGGTCAACTCAAATTGATCTGTTCTGTTTATGTTTAATGTCAATGTATCTAACTGCAAGGAGATGCTACCTAGCCTAGCATTTCACAACCTAAGCAATACTGACATTTTGGACCTGAAAATTCTTTGTTGTGGGGCTTTATAGGATGTTTAGCAGCATCTCTAATCTCTACCCACTAGAAGCCACTTGCAGTCATGGCTTCCAAAAATATCTACAGGAATTATCAAAATCTGCTGTTAGGCACTCTTTACAATAGCTAGGACAGGGAAACAACTTAGATACCTATCCACAGATGAAAGGGTAAAGATGTAATGGTATGTATATAAAATGGAATATTACTCAGCCATAAAAAGAACACATCTGAGTCAGTTCTAGTGATACAGATGAGCCTAGGTCCTACTATTCAGAGTGTAGTTAGTTAGAAAAACAAATAGCATATATTAACAAATTTAAATGGACTCTGGAAAGATGGTGCAAATAGACCATTTTGCAGGGCAGCAGTGGAGATGCAGACACAGAGAACAGACTGGTGGACACAGTGTGGGAAGGAGAAGGTGGGATGAATTGAAATAGTGGCATGGAAGCATTTTATTACCATATGTAAAAGAGATAGCCAGTGGGAATTTGTTGTACGACACAAGGAGCTCAAATCTGGTGCCCTGTGACAACCTAGAAGGGTGGGATGAGATGGGAGGTGGGAAGTCATTTCAAGAGGGAAAGGACACCTATACTCTCTCACCTAAGGGAGAGTATACCTATGGCTGATTTTGTTAATATGTGGCAGAAACCAACACAGTATTGTAAAGGAATTATCCTCCAGGTAAAAATAAATTAAAACAAAACAAAACAAAAAAATGCTGCTCAAATCAAACCTTCTCAGGATCATGTCCACATTTCTTGTAACTATTTTCTAGATAATTCTACATGCATGCCCTAACTTTCACTCTAAAGAAAAAAAAATTCTAAATTAAAATCATTAACCTCTCCCTGGTATAAAAGTCAGAAATTAATTTGACAACTACTGTGGCCATTAGAATTATTTGAGAAGCGATTTTTAAAGCCCAGAAAAGTTCATGATTTACCTAAGTTTATGTGGAGAAGGCGATGGCACCCCACTCCAGTACTCTTGCCTGGAAAATCCCATGGATGGAGGAGCCTGGTAGGCTGCAGTCCATGGGGTCGCAAAGAGTCGGACACGACTGAGTGACTTCGCTTTCACTTTTCACTTTCATGCATTGGAGAAGGAAATGGCAACCACTCCAGTGTTCTTGCCTGGAGAATCCCAGGGACAGGGGAGCCTGGTGGGCTGCCGTCTATGGGGTCACACAGAGTCGGACATGACTGAAGCGACTTAGCATGTGGAGGTTTGATATGGAATCAGCACTAAAATGAATAATTCCTGAATTCTCATTTTGTGCTCTTTTCACAAGAACCCTGACTTTATGTATGCCTATTTCTCATGATGTTGCTGTTTATTGTTTAGTAGTAGTAGTACTAGTGGGCTTCCCTAGTAGATCAGTCAGTAAAGCATCTGCCTGAAACACAGGGGACCCAGGTTCGATCCCTGGGGCAGGAAGATCCTCTGGAAAAGGAAATGACAACCCACTCCAGTATTCTTGCCTGGAGAATTTCCTGGTGGACTACAGTCCATGGGGTTGCAAAGAGTTGTACACAACTGAGGGATTCACACACACACACAAACACACACACACAGTAGTAATGCGAGTTGTTCAGTCATGTCTAACTCTTTGTGATCCCATGAACTGTAGCCCAGCAGGCTCCTCTGTCCCTGGAATTCTCCAGGCAAGAATTCTGTAGTAGGTTGCTATTCCTTTCTCCTGGGGATCTTTCCAACCCAGGGATTGAATTCAGGTCTTTTGCTTTGCAGGTAAATTCTACCATAATAGCCACCAGGTTCTTTATTTAATCTCTAAGAATCAAAGTGCCTCATTGAATTCATGTTTACTCTCTTGGTACTTTTAAAACTTATTAAAAAAGAAATCCTTGTTCATCTCTCCCAGGTCTCATCAGGTTAGTCATAGAACTTTATAAACAACTCTGTACAACTTTCTAGAGCATTCATCATTCTAACTGCCTTCTATTTTCATTCCTATTAATGTCTGCATCTTCAGACTCTAAGTTTAGGTTTATAGTTACTTAATGTTTGTACATCTGTACTAGGCTCCAGATCCTTTGGTCTGCGGCTCTCTGTCCTTTGAATTATAGCACACAGCACCACTAAATTGACCTTGAAACACCACTGTAATTGTATCATTCCTGTATTCTTAAATGTTAAGGGATTCCTCCACTTCTAGTAACACATTTTAAGTTATATAGTACTTTTTATGTAACTTTTTGTTTCGTTTTAAGGACTTTCATAACCTGTTTGTAGCAAATAACCACGTATCATCAAGACTTTTACTCTTACAGCATTGCTCTGCTCACCCTGGAAAAAACTTAAGCACTCTGTCTGGAAGACTTTCTCATGTTGTTTCCTGTGCCAGAATAGCTTATCTCTTCCACCTGTCCAAACCCAAAGACTCTTCATAGGAAAACTAGCCTATTCCAGCCCACAGTGATGTCTCTCTTCTGATGTATTAAAATATCTATGTAATTGTACTTGTTATTTTCATTAATAATGTACTATCATACAATATCTTTTGGCTTTATGTTCCAAGTCCAGCTTCTGAGAGAAGGATTTGTGTGCAAATGGAAGAAGTCAAGCAAAGGCATTTTTGAGAAGGAAACCCAGCTTCACTTAAAGTTCCTGGAGAAGTCTAGTGTGTAAAACCTACAGCAGAGTTTATCCCATCTCTAGGTGAGTGAGATGGATGTCCATGATACTATGGTAGCCCTTCAGTGTTTAGTGACCGGTGGCCACTATGGGGCCTGAGGTGGGGTTGGGTGCAGGCTTCTCTAAATCATGTGGCTTCAATAGCACAGTGCTCATCTTCCAAGATGGTAGAGGCCAGACAGCAGAAATAGGATCTCAAAAGGTGAAGGAAAGATATACAGACTTTAAAAGATGTCAACTTGGAACACACCACCAAGGGCTCTATTACATAGTTTATTTTAATAACTGCAAAGCTGTTAACTACTTATCAATAGATGATAAGGTTTTGAAATAGCAAGGTTGTTTCACATTCTGTATCTTTTGGTACTTTCTCAGTAGCAAGCACTGAACATAGTTATGGCTTAGTCCATATTTAATTCACATTTCAAATTAATTAGCACTTTTCTTTTATATACCATACTTAGGTTATAGGTTAGATTACAGGTTTTTAAAATTATTATAGTGTTGTGAAAAATGACAAAACACTGTGATTTGCCCATTTGGGTTTCATTTTCCCACTCGTATAGCAGAAGCCTGCGACTTCTACAAGCACATAATTGTAAAGATTTTCAACTTACTATATAAAGCATCTGGCTGTCTTCAGCAGCTTCTTTTCTTGGATCACTTAAACTCTCCCCTTTATATGTGTTCCTTAATGCTGATATTCTGTCTGTGCCAGCCAGTGTGTCTGCCACAAGCCACTGGCAAATGAAAATGTCAATTCTTTTTCAGGATGTTTTAATTATAGCTCCTTCAAGTTCTTCACATGGTGTAAACTAAACTTATGCATATTGTTTAATTTTTTGTGTGCAACACTATAGACTTTTATAGCAAAATAATTTTTTTTTCATTTCTCTTCTGGCTTTTACCACAGTTACTGTAGCTATATTGAGGATGCAATGAATTTGATATTTAGCCAGAATAAAAGCAACATGTGTGTGCAAATATTTCATCTTTTATCAAAAATCTATTAACTTGTGTCTAACATACATTCTTGAATAGAGAATACGCCAATAAATACAAAGAAATAATCTAGAAGATTAAGTTTTCAAAAGCTGATTCTTTTTTTTTCTAATGACACTGCCCAGCCTTCAGTATTATTAATCAGATGTGTTTCCTTAAGGTGCAATCATGTAAATGATGATATGTTTTCACCACAAACTTAAATATTTACCATTCACTGAAAATCATTGCATTATTAGATGAAACTTAGAGAATGCTTTAAAAACAGGCAAAAGAGCCATCCCTTATGTCATTGCAGATTTTAAAATCTGCAGTGTTTTGTTTTATGTCATAATGTTGCAATATATTTGTCTTTATAAGCAGATTATTTTGACAAACTACTAAAACTGCAAGATAATCAGTCTGTTTCAGTATCATCTGTAAGCCTTTTTTTTTTTTTGCATTATTTCTGAGTAGAATCATTTTGTAGGTATATAGGTGTTTATACAAATACACACAGACACTCAAGTTCTTTTGAGTGGTTGGGAGAAATGGGAAGACATTGGTTAAAGGGTACAAATTTTCAACTATAAGGTAAGTTCTGGGATCTGAAGCATGGTGACTATAGTTAATAATACAGTATTGCACACTTGAAATTGCTAAGAGAGTAGATCTTAAGTGTTGTCATCACACATGCCAGAAAAATAAATAAAAGTAATTCTGAAGTGATGGATGTGTTAATTGACAGAAATAATCATTTCACAATGTAGACGTACATAAAATATTGTATTGCACACCTTAAATATATAGTTGCTTCTTGAGAAATCTGTATGCAGGCCAGGAAGCAACAGTTAGAACTGGACATGGAACAACAGACTGGTTCTAAATAGGAAAAGGAGTACGTCAAGGCTGTATATTGTCACCCTGCTTATTTAACTTCTATGCAGAGTACATCATGAGAAACGCTGGGCTGGAAGAAACACAAGCTGGAATCAAGATTGCAGGGAGAAATATCAACAACCTCAGATATGAAGATGACACCACTCTTATGGCAGAAAGTGAAGAGGAACTAAAAAGCCTCTTGAGGAAAGTGAAAGAGGAGAGTGAAAAAGTTGGCCTAAAGCTCAACATTCAGAAAACGAAGATCATGGCGTCCGGTCCCATCAGTTCATGGGAAATAGATGGGGAAAGAGTGGAAACAGTGTCAGACTTTATTTTGGGGGGCTCCAAAATCACTGCGGATGGTGATTGCAGCCATGAAATTAAAAGACGCTTACTCCTTCGAAGAAAAGTTCTGAGCAACCTAGATAGCATATTCAAAAGCAGAGACATTACTTTACCGACTAAGGTCCATCTAGTCAAGGCTATGGTTTTTCCTGTGGTCATGTATGGATGTGAGGGTTGGACTGTGAAGAAGGCTGAGTGCTGAAGAATTGATGCTTTTGAACTGTGGTGTTGGAGAAGACTCTTGAGAGTCCCTTGGACTGCAAGGAGATCAGCCCTGGGATTTCTGTGGAAGGAATGATGCTAAAGCTGAAACTCCAATACTTTGGCCATCTGATGCGAAAAGTTGACTCATTGGAAAAGACTCTGATGCTGGGAGGGATTGGGGGCAGGAGGAGAAGGGGACGACAGAGGATGAGGTGGCTGGATGGCATCACGGACTCGATGGACGTGAGTCTGAGTGAAGTTCGGGAGTTGGTGATGGACAGGGAGGCCTGGCGTGCTGCAATTCATGGGGTCGCAAAGAGTCGGACACGATTGAGTGACTGAACTGAACTGAACTGATACCTCAATAAACTGACATTATACCACAATTACATCTCAATAGAGCTGAAAAGAAAAATAAAATGCAAGTTCATGAAAAACAGGGAAAAGTGATCATTTGTTTCACAGAAGAAAATTTAGTGAGCAACTGAAAGACAAATACAGGAGATCAACCATGGTGAAAATCAAGGTTTCTAAAGAGAAATTGATGTGGGGCTAGATTTGATTTAAAAAGAAAGATTGTGTGTTTCCAGAAATTTTCAAATTCTCTGTTGCATATTGGCAAATTCTATTATGCCATGTAAGGCTATAATTAGTGGTATTCTCATCTATCCTCCACATTTCTTCATTGGTTTTCTTCCCAAATTCTATTTTCAATGGTACATATTTCCACCTTTACTAGTTTTCTTTCTTTATTCTCTTTTTCCTCTTTTCAACTTTTCTTTCCATCCTAAGTAAGATTTGTTTCTTTTGTGTCCTCCCTAACCTCAACTGCCCTTAAAGTACAATATAGAAGAAGACAACAACAACAAAAAAAATTACTGTACTGGCAGTAAACCAACCTAGAGCTTAAAGAATTAATTTCATCATTTATTGGCTGTATTTTTCCAATTGTAAAATGAAGACTATAATACCTGTCATAATTAACTCATGATGTTTTCTGATTGTCTAGTGAGATTACATATATGAAAACAATTTGCAAAGAGCAAATCTTTATTAGATTCAGTCAACTCAAACATAATTCATTTAGGAAGTATTTCTGAGTCCCACATCTAGGTAGAATCTATTTTCCCCTCTGGGCTACAAAAGCTTTTAGTTTATATCAAAGTTATAGAAGTTATGCTATGGGCTTCAAAAAATTATACTGGCTCACTTTGAAGTCATGGGCATTATCCATTTCCCCCATGGACTTTCAGTGTTATTCTGTACATAATCTCCACTTGATAGCAAGTTTATTGAATAGGAAATTTTGCATTATGCTTGCCTGTATTGCTCACTCTGCCCTAAAGCATAAACTGCTATAGCTGTATATCTCTCCGTTTCATTTGTGTGTGTGTGCATTTGTTTGCTTATATTGGTTTAAAAGTTGGCATTGCTGAACATTATTGGAGTCTTGTGAATCTGGACATCAGTAATGATTCAAGAAATGCCCTCACCCTTTATGTTCCCAGTATGATTTAGATAAAACTCAGAGGTCTTGCTTTTATTTTCCCATGACAAAGCTAAACACCTGTCCTCCAAATTCTGTTCTCAGCAATGATGAGTTGAAGTGTTTGTATCCACTGACTAATCTGCACAAAATAACTGACCAGACCAAAATTTGATTAAGCTTTTTGGCCCCTGTATTTGGACCCATGTTCAGCCTGTGTCCACAGCCAGCACACAACCCCTCGCTCTTCTTGAGAACTGACTGACCACAAGCCTTACCTGAAGTAGTAACTGATCATGCCACCTACTCCCTCACATCCGGTTCTTTCTAGTCTTCTTGCTGCTGCTGCTGCTGCTGCTAAGTCACTTCAGTTGTGTCCAACTCTGTGTGACCCCATAGCTGGCAGCCCACCAGGCTCCCCCATCCCTGGGATTCTCCAGGCAAGAACACTGGAGAGGGTTACCATTTCCTTCTCCAATGCATGAAAGTGAAAAGTGAAAGAGAAGTCATTCAGTTATGTCCGACTCTTAGTGACCCCATGGACTGCAGCCCACCAGGCTCCTCCGCCCATGGGATTTTCCAGGCAAGAGTACTGGAATGACTCCTTGTCAAAGAAAAGAGAAACTTGCAGACTTTGTGGTTGGAGTCTTCTCTCTATTACTATAGTCTCCTTTCCTCTACTTTATTAGCCTTTTTATCCCATTGTAATCATTGAAGACTTCTTACCTAAATCTATGTTTGTATCATTCGATACCTGTTTCTAGTTTATTTTTTTAATTTTTTTTACTTTTTTTTTTATAATTTTTATTTTTAATCTAGAAACACCTAAAACACTTCCTTCTCCTTATTTGTCTAACCTCTTTCACTACTTTTTTTTTGTCTTTTAAACTCTCTTTTACACTTTAATCTTATTATTCAATCTTTGTTCATTAAGGTTAATGTCTTCTGATCTGTCTCCCAGTTGCTTTCTGGGTACATCTGCCTATACAGGTATATTTGCCAGAGAGTCTTCTGCCTTTTTATTTCAAATGCCTCTGTTTTTTAATTTTTGAAGCTCTTTTTCATATTGACTGTAATTTTTTCATAGTATAAAATACTTTGCTTATTGTTTCCTTTTTTCCTTTTATTGCTTTATTACTTTAGTGTGTGCTTAGTTGCTCAACTTTTTGCGACCCATGAATTTCAGCCCTCCAGGCTCCTCTGTCCATGGAATTTTCCAGGCAAGAATACTGGAGCAGATTGCCCTTTCCTACTCCAGGGGATCTTCCTGTCACAGGGAATGAACCCATGTTTCTTGCGTTTCCTGCATTGGCAGGTGGAGTTTTTACCACTGCACCACTTTAAATACATTTACTTACTATAAAAAGTCCTTGGGGTTTATTAATACTATGCCTGTTTGGTTGTATTTTATGACTTCATTAAGTTTAATTTTTACTGTTAAATTTTGAAACTATTACTGTGTTTTCTTTAATACTCAACTGCCATACTTACGTAAAGGTGGCATCCACTGGCTTCATCCATGTATCCAGGGGTCTCATTAGACTAATGACAATTCTATGTTCCTTCAAAAGTTTGGGTATTTCTGCATTATGGATATTTACACCAAGTTAAATTAAAAATCTGTTGCTAGCACAATTGTGCATATTTTTAAATTTTATTAATTATTACAAAAAGCTCATTTGTTGACATAAAGACTTGGGCAGAGAGAATCTTTTCAACATCTTTCTTAGCTGATGTTCTGGTTTTCCTGAAGTTAAAGATTCAGTGTTTGGAGAGTCTCAAAATACAAGGATTTTCAGTTTGAGTGTCAAAACACTGAACAGTTTAAGGCTTCATGCCTTATCCCAGAAAGGATATTAAAATTTAATTAGTCAGAAATAAATAAATGCATCTATACAGGCACACATAGATGAGGTAGAGGAAGACCTTTTATTTACAGTGAAATCTATTATATAGAAGAAATGATGGAATTTGAGAATCCCTTTACAGTGTAGTGATACTTAAGACAAAAATCATCAGTGGATGGATACTAAAAATAAGGAAAATGTGGTGAACAGAAAGTCTCCCTGTAAATGATAAACTTCAAAGGAAAAAGTATAACTTTATAGTAGAGGAATGCAAAAGTAGGAAGTCAAAAAACACCTGGAATAACAGGCAAATTTGGCCTTGGAGTATAGAATGAAGCAGGGCAAAGGCTAAAGAGTTCTGCCAAGAGAACGCACTAGTCATAGCAAACACCCTCTGCCAACAACACAAAAGAAGACTCTACACATGGACATCACCAGATGGTCAACACCGAAATCAGACTGATTATATTCTTTGCAGCCAAAGATGGAGAAGCTCTATACAGTCAGCAAAAACAAGACCAGAAGCTAACTGTGGCTCAGATTATGAACTCCTTATTGCCAAATTCATACTGAAATAGAAGAAAGTGGAGAAAACCATTAGATCATTCAGGTATGACCTAAATTGATTCCCTTATGATTATACAGTGGAAGTGAGAAATAGATTTAAGGGACTAGATCTGATAGACAAGAGTGCCTGATGAACTATGGATGGAGGTTTGTGACACTGTACAGGAGACAGGAATCAAGACCATCCCCAAGAAAAAGAAATGCAAAAAAGCAAAACGGCTGTCTGAGGAGGCCTTACAAATAGCTGTGAAAAGAAGAGAAGTGAAAATCAAAGGAGAAAAGGAAAGATATACCCATTTGAATAGAGTTCCAAAGAATAGAAAGGAGAGAGAAGAAAGCCTTCCTCAGCGATCAATGCAAAGAAATAGAGGAAAAGAACATAATGGGAAAGACTAGAGATATCCTCAAGAAAGTTAGAGATACCAAGGGAAATATTTCATGAGAAGATGGGCTCGATAAAGGACAGAATGGTATTGACCTAACATAAGCAGAAGATATTAAGAAGAGGTGACAAGAATACACAGAAGAATTGTGCAAAAAATAGAGCTTCACAACCCAACTAATCACCATGGTATGATCACTCACCTAGAGTTAGACATCCTGGAATGTGAAGTCAAGTGGGCCTTAGAAAGCATCACTACGAACAAAGCTAGTGGAGGTGATGGAATTCCAGTTGAGCTGTTTCAAATCCTGAAAGATGATGCTGTGAAAGTGCTGCACTCAATATGCCATCAAATTTGGAAAACTCATCAGTGGCCACAGGACTGGAAAAGGTCAGTTTTCATTCCAATCCCAAAGAAAGGCAATGCCAAAGAATGCTCAAACTACTGCACAATTGCAGTCATCTCACATGCTAGTAAAGTAATGCTTAAAATTCTCCAAGCCAGGCTTCATCATACGTGAACAGTGAACTTCCTGATGCTCAAGCTGGGTTTAGAAAAGGCAGAGGAACCAGAGATCAAATTGCCAACATCCTATTGATCATCAAAAGAGCAAGAGAGTTCCAAAAAAAACATCTATTTCTGCTTTATTGACTATGCCAAAGCCTTTGACTGTGTGGATCACAATCAACTGTGTAAAATTCTGAAAGAGATGGGCACACCAGGCCACCTGACCTGCCTCTTGAGAAACCTTTATGCATGTCAGGAAGTAACAGTTAGAACTGGACATGGAACAAAAGACTGGTTCCAAATAGAAAAAAGGAGTACATCAAGGCTGTATATTGTCATCTTGCTTATTTAACTTATATGCAGAGTGCATCATGAGAAACGCTAGGCTGGATGAAGCACAAGCTGCAAGCAAGATTGCCGGGAGAAATATCAATAACCTCAGATATGCGGATGACATCACCCTTATGGCAGAAAGTGAAGAACTAAAGAGCCTCTTGATGAAAGTGAAAGAGGAGAGTGAAAAAGTTGGCTTAAAGCTCAACATCCAGAAAACTAAGATCATGGCGTCCAGTCCCATCACTTCATGGCAGACAGATGGGGAAACAGTGGTAACAGTGGCTGACTTTATTTTCTGGGCACCAAAATCACTGCAGATGGTGACTGCAGCCATAAAATTAAAAGACTCATTCCTTGGAAGGAAAGTTATGACCAAACTAGACAGCATATTAAAAAGCAGAGACATTTCTTTGTGAACAAATGTCCTTCTAGTCAAGGCTATGGTTTTTCCAATGGTCATATATGGATGTAAGAGTTGGACTATAAAGAAAGCTGAGCACTGAAAAGTTGATGCTTTTGGACTACAGTGTTGGAGAAGACTCTTGAGAGTCCCTTGGACTGCAAGGAGATCCAAACATCCTCCTTTAGTCCATCCTAAAGGAGCTCAGTCCTGGGTGTTCACTGGTAGGACTGATGCTAATGCTGAAACTCCAATACTTTAGCCACCTGATGCAACGAGCTGACTCATTAGAAAAGACCCTAATGCTGGGAAAGATTGAGGGCAGGAGGAGGTAGGGATAACAGAGGATGAGATGGTTGGATGGCATCGTCAATTCGATGGACATCGGTTTGGGTGGACCCTGGAGTTGGTAATGGATAGGGAGGCCTGGCGTGCTGTGGTTCATGCTGTTGCAAAGAGTCGGACATGACCGAGTGCATGAACTGAACTGAAGAGGAATGTAGCTTTCACAGACTTAAGTGATCAAATTGAATATCATCAATAATTAGACAAATGGATTTCACATGTTTTCTGTGACATTCTTGTCAAAAACAACTTTTAAAATATAAAATCCAAATATCATAAGAAAACATTTGACACACTGAAGTTTAAGAAGAGACTATAAAATAGTTTGCTAGGATTTTGGACATATCAAGATCATGAAAAAATGAAAACAGCTAAAGAACCATTCTAGATTAAAGAATTCCAGAAAGACATGACAAATATAATACGTGATCCAGAATTCATTCCTATTTTAGGGAGGACAATCCTACTGAAAATACTGTTAAGACAGTTGAAAAAACTTCAATTTGGGTTGTGGAGTATTGTTATAAATATTATATTTCCTAATTTTGATAATTATACTTTAGTAATGAAGAAAACCAGTTTTAAGAAATGGACACTAAACTAGTCATAAATAAAGGGAGATAAAACTGCATGATTCTCAAATGTTTCAAAAATATATATGTATGTAATTTCATGGATTTACATATGTGTGTACAGATAAAGAGAAAATAAGTCAAATAGTCAAAATGTTGATAATTGGAAAACACTGGTTTTTGCAAATTTTCCATGAATTTAAATGATTTCAAAATTAGACTCTATAAAAACTAAAATGGAAAATAATTCCAATCACCTAGTAACTTCTTAATTTCTACATCTTTCATCCTTTTCCTTCAACATGCAGGGATGCTATCTTCCCAATATGCTATCTTCTTTTTTTCTCTTCAGCTCTCCATTTAATTTTTGCTCCTAGTAATAGATTTCCTCTATTTCTTGTGCAGTTGTCTGAGTGCACTTTTCCTTGTCATATTTTGTCCAGTACATCTGGGGTTTTGTAGAAAGGTGGTCCTATTTGCTGTCTGAATGGGAAGCATCATATTTCATGTTTCTATTTATCTTCATAGGCATATGTTTCCTGATCCCCTGTTTTGAGGTAGAGTTCTACAAAGCAAATTTATTTCTTACTCATTTATAGTTTTTATTAATAATTTGCTTTTTGGAGGCAGTGTGATTGGCTCATGTGGATTTAAAGACTGGTTTTACCATGCATTAGCTCTGTGACAAGCATTGAGACTTTCTAATCTCCTGTCTTCTCATAGGTTAAATGAGGATAAAAATGATTATCTCATAAAACTGGTAGAATGGAAGTTCATTCAAGGTTGACAGAGAAGAATGAGATTAGAATAGGTGAATTGCAAGTTCTTGCAGAAAATATGATCTATATTAGACCTGAAGAATGGCTCTAACTTTAAGGAGATTATTTGAAACCTATAGTCTGCTTGTTAAAAATAAAACAGTGTGATAAGAAGTACTGAAAGCAGGGGGAGGCTATTTGTGTTTATCACTTGTATTACATGACAAGTAATTATGGATCTGCTTCCAGTGTCAGGCAATTATGAAAGAATAAGTGAATGGAGCTCTAATAATATAACTAAGATGGAAAGTAAGACAAAAATATTAGAAATTTTCTGAGAAAGGAATGATAGAACCACTTACCTCAGAAATGTTAACAATAGAGATAAGTGAAAGATGGTGGTAAATGTTTAAATATGGAGAATAAAAGATGACGTGTCAACAATAGTAATGTGAAAATTGGAAACTATGAGATAAACCAGAAGATGAAAAATATGGAAGGTGGAAACATTTAAGAAGTATTGTTGTCATTATCTTCCTTGTAATAACATGATTCAATTATATATGATAGAAATCCAGTTCTTATGCTCAGAATTTTTAAATATTCCAGGTCATGTAAATCAGGACAGATTATTTTGTTATTAAACCAGAAAAGATCTCAGCTACATGAAACAACAAACCTTAATCCAGCTCACCATAATTGCTCATCAAAAATCAGCCATGGGTACTTCTTATTGTATTCAATTCTGAGCCCACAGCTGACAAATTGAGGCTGATTAGTATGGCACAGAGAAAGGAAGTCTCTAGAGCTCTAAAGGCTCTAAAAAGGCATATACCCCACATCCAAGGGCAAAGGAGAAGCCCAGGCAAGGTGGTAGGAGGAGTGAAATCACATTTAGAACCAAACCCAATACCCATCAGAGATTCTCAGGAGGCTCAAACAAATCTTGTGCACACCAGGACTCAGAGATGCCACAGAGACTGAGACAGAACTGTTTGACTGCCTCATGAGGAGGTACGGGTCACAAGTGGACTGCCACAGAGGCAGGGGCTCTGGGTGCAGCAGACTGGGTATGGCATAAGCCCTCTTGGAGGAGGAGGAGGTCGTCATTAACCCCACCACAGAGCTGCCTGAACTTATACAGTACTGGGGAAACAGACTCTTAGAGGGCACAAACAGAACCCGTATGCAGCAGAACCCCAGAGAAAGGAGCAGTGACTCCACAAGAGACTGACTCAGACTTGCTCAGGAGTGTCCAGGAGCCTCCAGTGGTGGTGTGGGTCAGTGGTGGCCTGCTGCAGGGTTGAGGGCACTGAGTGTAGCAGTATTTGAAGGTGACCTTTCGAACAAGATCACAATTATCTTAATTACCTCCACCATAGTTTCAGTTCAGTTCAGTCACTAAGTCATGTCCGACTCTTTGAGATCCCATGAACTGTAGCACACCAGGCTTCCCTGTCCATCAATTCCCAGAGTTTACTCAAACTCATGTCCATTGAGTAGATGATGCCATCTAATTATCTCATCCTCTGTTGTCCCCTTCTTCTGCATTCAGTCCTTCCCAGCATCAGGGTCTTTTCCAGTGAGTAAGTTCTTCCCGTCAGGTGGCCAAAATATTGGAGTTTCAGCTTCAATAGTAGTCCTTCCAATGAACACCCAGGACTGATCTCCTTTAGGATGGACTGGTTGGATCTCCTTGCAGTCCAAGGGACTCTCAAGAGTCTTCTCCAACACCACAGTTCAAAAGCATCAATTCTTCAGCACTCAGCTTTCTTTATAGTCCAACTCTGACATCCATACATGACCACAGGAAAAACCATAGCCTTGACTAGAAGAACATTTGTTGGCAAGAAAATGTCTCTGCTTTTTAATACGCTGTCTAGGTTGGTATTAACTTTCCTTCCATGGAGTAAGCATCTTTTAACTTTATGGCTGCAGTCACCATCTGCAGTGATTTTGGAGCCCCCTAAAATAAAGTCTGCCACTATTTCCCTCTCTATTTACCATGAAGCAATGGAAAAAGATGACATGATCTTAATTTTCAGAATGCTGAGCTTTAAGTCAACAATTTCACTCACCTCTTTCACTTTCATCAAGAGGCTGTTTAGTTCTTCTTCACTTTCTGCCATAAGGGTGTTGTCATCTGCATATCTGAGGTTATTGATATTTCTCCCAGCAATCTTGATTCCAGCTTGTGCTTCTTCCAGCCCAGCATTTCTCATGATGTGCTCTGTATAAATGTTAAATAAGTAGGGTGACAATATATAGCCTTTTCCTATTGGAACCAGTCTGTTGTTCCATGTCCAGTTCTAACTCTTGCTTCCTGACCTCTGTACAGATTTCTCCAAAGGCAGGTAAGGTGATCTGCTATTCCTATTTCTCTCAGAATTTTCCACAGTTTATTGTGATCCACACAGTCAAAGGCTTTGGCATAGTCAATAAACAGAAATAAACATTTTTCTGGAACTCTCTTGCTTTTTTTGATAATCCCAGCAGATGTTGGCAATTTGATCTCTGATTCCTCTGCCTTTTCAAAAATCAGCTTGAACATCTGAAAGTTCATGGTTCACATTTTGCTGAAGCCTGGCTTGGAGAATTTTGAGCATTATTTTACTAGTGTGTGAGATGAGTGCAATTGTGTGGTACTTTGAGCATACTTTGGCATTGCCTTTCTTAAGGATTGGAATGAAAACTGACCTTTGCCAGTCCTGTGGCCACTGCTGAGTTTTCCAGATTTGCTGGCATTGAATTTAACACTTTCACAGCATCATCTTTTAGGATTTGAAGTAGTTCAAGGGAATTCCATCACCTCCACTAGCTTTGTTCATAGTGATGCTTACTAAGGCCCACTTGACTTCACATTCCAGGATGTCTGGCTCTAGGTGAGTGATCATACCATCGTGATAATCTTGGTTGTGAAGCTCTTTTTTGTACAGTTCTTCAGTGTATTCTTGCCACCTCTTCTTAATATCTTCTTCTTCTGTTAGGTCCTTATTATTTCTGTCCTTTATCGAGCTTATCTTTGCATGAAATGTTCCCTCGATGTCTCTAATTTTCTTGAAGAGATCTCTAGCCTTTCCCATTGTATTGTCTTCCTCTATATCTTTGCACTGATCACTGAGGAAGTCTTTCTTATCTCTTGTATTCTTTGGAACTCTGCATTCACATGAGTATATCATTCCTGTTCTCCTTTGCTTTTCATAGCTATTTGTTTAAGATCTCCTCAGACAGCCATTTTGCCTTTTTGCATTTATCTTGGGGATGGCCTTGGTACCTGTCTCCTGTACAATGTCACAAACCTCCATCCATAATTCATCAGGCACTCTATCAGATCTAGGCCCTTAAATCTATTTCACATTTTCACAGTATAACCATAATGGATTTGATTTAGATCATACCTAATGGTCTAGTGGTCTTCCCTACTTTCTGCAATTTAAGTTTGAATTTGGCAATAAGGAGTTCATAATCTGAGCCACAGTCAGCTCCTAATCTTGTTTATGCTGACAGTATAGAGCTTCTCCATCTGTGGCTGCAAAGAATATAACCTATCTGATTTCGGTGTTGACCATCTGGTGATGTCCATGTGTAGAGTCTTCTCTTGTGTTGTTGGAAGAGGGTGTTTGCTATGACCAGTGCGTTCTCTTGGCAAAACTCTATTAGCCTTTGCCCTGCTTTATTTTGTACCCAAGGCCAAATTTGCCTGTTATTCCAGGTGTTTCTTGACTTCCTACTTTTCCATTCCAGTCCCCTATATTGACCATCATAGTTTGGCCCCAGGTAAAAAACAGGGAGATAACACAGTCCCACCCATCAACAGAAAACTGTATTACAGATTTACTGAGCCTGGCCCTGCCCACTAGAACAAGACTCAGCTTCCCCCTCAGTTAGTTTCTCCCATCAGGAAGCTTTCATAAGTTTCTTATCCTTTTCCGTCAGAGGGCAGACAGACTGAAAACCACAATCATGGAAAACTAACCAGTCTAATCACATGGACCACAGCCTTGTCTAACTCAGTGAAACTGAGCCATGCAATGTAGGGCCACCCGAAATGGATGGGTCATGGTGGAGAATTCTGACATAATGTGGTCCACTGCAGAAGGGAATGGCAAACCACTTCAGTATTCTTGCATTGAGAACCCCATGAACAGTATGAAAAAGAGAAAGATAGAACACTGAAAGATGAACTCCCCAGGTTGGCAGGTGCCCAGTATGTTACCAGAGATCAGTGGAGACATAACTCCAGAAAGAATGAGGAGATGGAGTCAAAGCAGAAACACCGAGTTGTGGATGTGACTGATGATAGAAGTTAAGTCCAATGCTGTAACAAATGATACTGCACAGGAATCTGGAATGTTAATTCCATGAATCAAGGCAAATTGGAAGTGGTCAAACAGATGTCAAGAGTGAACATTGATATTTTAGGAACCAGCGAACTGAAATGGACCTCAGTCATGTCCAACTCTTAGCGACCCCATGAATCGCAGCACACCAGGCCTCCATGTCCATCACCAACTTCCGGAGTTCACTCAAACTCATGTGAATTGAGTCAGTGATGCCATCCAGCCATCTCATCCTCTGTCGTCCCCTTCTCCTTCTGCCCCCAATCTCTCTCAGCATCAGAATCTTTTCCAATGAGTCAACTCTTCACATGAGGTGGCCAAAGTATTGGAGTTTCAGATTCAGCATCAGACCTTCCAATGAACACCCAGGAATGATCTCCTTTAGGATGAACTGGTTGGATCTCCTTGCAGTCCAAGGGACTCGCGAGAGTCTTCTCCAGCATTACAGTTCAAAGCATCAATTCTTTGGTGCTCAGCTTTCTTCACAGTCCAACTCTCACATGCATACATGACCACTGGAAAACCCATAGCCTTGACTAGATGGATGTTTGTTGGCAAAGTAATGTCTGTGCTTTTTATTATGCTATCTAGGTTAGTCATAACTTTCCTTCCAAGGAGTAAGCATCTTTTAATTTCATGGCTGATGTCACCATCTGCACTGATTTTGGAGCCCAGAAAAATAAAGTCTGAACTGTTTCCACTGTTTCCCCATCTATTTGCCATGAAGTGATGGGACCAGATGCCATGATCTTAGTTTTCTGAAAATTGAGCTTTAAGCCAACTTTTTCACTCTCAACTTTCACTTTCATCAAGAGGCTCTTTAGTTCTTCTTCACTTTCTGCTATAAGGGTGGGGTAATCTGCATATCGCGATTCATGGGGTTGCAAAGAGTCAGACACGACTGAGCGACTGAACTGAAATGACTGAAGCTGCATATCTGAGGTTATTTATACTTCTCCTAGCAACCTTGATTCCAGCTTGTGCTTCATCCAGCCTGGCATTTCGCATGATGTACTCTGCATAGAATTAAATAAGCAGGGTGACAATATACAGCCTTGATATACTCCTTTTCCTATGTGGAACTAGTCTTTTGTTCCATGCCCCGTTCTAACTGTTGTTTCCTGACCTGCATATAGGTTTCTCAAGAGGCAGGTCAGGCGATCTGGTATTCCTATCTCTTTCAGAATTTTCCACAGTTTATTGTGATCCACACAGTCAAAGGCTTTGGCATAGTCAGTAAGGCAGAAATAAATGTTTTTTCTGGAACTCTCTTGCTTTTTTGATGATCCAGTGGATGTTGGCAATTTTACCTCTGGTTCCTCTGCCTTTTCTAAAACCACCTTGAACATCTGGAAGTTCACAGTTCATGTATTGCTGAAGCCTGGCTTGGAGAATTTTGAGCCTGCAGTACTTGGAGCAATTCAAAAAATGACAGAATGATCTCTGTTCATTTCCAAGGCAAACCACTCAATATCACGGTAATACAAGTCTATGCCCTGACCAGTAATGCAAAAGAAGTAGAAGTTGAATGGTTCTATGAAGACATACAAGACTTTCTAGAACTAACACCCAAAAAAGATGTCCTTTTCATTATAGGGGACTGGAGTGTAAAAGTAGGAATTCAAGAAATACCTGGAGGAACAGGCAAATTTGCCTTGGAGTATAGAATGAAGCAGGGAAAGTTAATAGAGTTTTGCCAAGAGAACACCCGGTCATAGCAAACACCCTCTTCCAATGACACAAGAAAGACTCTATACATGGGTATAACCAAATGGTCAATATGAAAATCAGGTTGATTATATTCTTTGCAGCCAAAGATGGAGAACTCTATACAGTCAGCAAAAACAAGATGAGGAGCTGACTGTGGCTCAGACCACGAACTCCTTATTTCCAAATTCAAACTTAAATTGAAGAAAGTAGGCAAAAACACTAGACTATCAGGTATGACTTAAATCAAATTCCTTATGATTATATAGTGGAAGTGAGAAATAGATTCAAGGGATTAGAGCTGATAGAGTGATTCAATAACTATGGATGGATGTTCTTAACCCTATAGGAAGTAGGGATCCTGACCATCCCCAACAAAAAGAAATGCAAAAAGGCTAATGGTTGTCTTAGGAGGCCCTACAAATAGCTGTGAAAAGCAGAAAAGCAAAAGGCAAAGGAGAAAAGGAAAATATACCCATTTGAATGCAGAGTTCCAAAGAATAGCAAGGAGAGATAAGAAAGCCTTCCTCAGAGATCAGTGCAAGAAATAGAGAAAAACAATAGAATGGGAGATCTCTTCAAGAAAATTAGAGATCTCTTCAAGAAAATTAGAGATACCAAGGAAATATTTCATGCAAAGATGGGCTCGATAAAGGACAGAAATGGTAGGGACCTAACAGAATCAGAAGATATTAAGAAGAGGTGGCAAAAATACACAGAAAAACTGTACAGAAAAGATCTTCATGACCAAGATAATCAAAATGGTGTGATCACTCACCTAGAGCCAGACATCCTGGAATGTGAAGTCAAGTGGGCCTTAGAAAGCATCACTAAGATCAAAGCTAGTAGAGATGATGGAATTCTAATTAAGCTATTTCAAATCCTGAAAGATGACACTGTGAAAGTGCTGCACTCAATATGTTAGCAAATTTGGAAAAAAATCAATCATGGCCACAGGACTGGAAAAGGTCAGTTTTCATTCCAATCCCACAGAAAGCCAATACCAAGGAATGTTCAAACTAATGCACAATTGCACTCATCTCACATGCTAGCAAAATAATGCTGAAATTCTCCAATTCAGGCTTCAACAGTGTGTGATCCATGAACTTCCAGATGTTCCAGCTGGTTTTAGATAAAGCAGAGGAACCAGAGATCAAATTGCCAACATCCACTGGATCATCACAAAAGCAAGAGAATTCCAGAACATCTACATCTGCTTTATTGACTATGCCACAGCCTTTGACTCTGTGAATCACAACAAATTGTAAAAAATTCTGAAAGAGATGGGAATACCAGACCACCTGACCTCTAGAGAAATCTGTATGCAGGCCAGAAAACAACAGTTAGAAATGGACATGGAATAACAGACTGATTCCAAATCGGGAAAGGAGTATGTCATGGCTGTGTATTGTGACCCTGCTTATTTAGCTTATATGCAGAGTATATCATGAAAACTGCTGGACTGGATGAAGCCTGAGCTGGAATCAAGATTGCCAGGAGAAATTTCAATAACCTCAGATATGCAGATGAGACCATCCTTATGGCAGAAAGGGAGGATGAACTAAAGAGTCTCCTGATGAAAGTGAAAGAGGAGAGTGAAAAAGCTGGCTTAAAACTCAACATTCAGAAAACAAGATTATGTCATCTGGTTCCATCAGTCATGGCAAATAGATGAGGAAACAATGAAATCAGTGATATACTTTATTTTTGGGGGGCTCTAAAATCACCTTGGATGGTAACTGCTGCCATGAAATTAAAAGATGCTTACTCCTTGGAATGAAAGTGATGACCAGCCTAGAGAGCATATTAAAAAGCAGACACATTACTTTGCCAACAAAGGTCTGTCTACTCAAAGCTATTGTTTTTCCAGTATGTATGGATGTGAGAGTTGAAATATAAAGAATGCTGAGCACCAAAGAATTGATGGTTTTGAACTGTGGTGTAGGAGAAGACTCTTGAGAGTCCCTTGGACTGCAAGGAGATCCAACCAGTCCATCCTCAAAGAAATCAGTCCTGAATATTCATTGGAAGGACTGATTGCTGAAAGTGGAAACTCCAATACTTTGGCCACCTGATGTGAAGAACTTACTCATTGGAAAAGACCCTGATTCTGGGAAAGATTGTAGGTGGAGGGACAAGGGGACAAGAGAGGATGAGACAGTTGGATGGTATCACTGGCTCAGTGAATATGAGTTTGGGTAAACTCTGGCAGTTGTTGATGGACAGGGAGGCCTGTTGTGCTGCAGTCCTTGGGCTCGCAGAGTCGGACACAACTGAACGACTGAACTGAATGGAACTGAGCCACGTGCAACTCTTAAGTATTTAAAATTAAATTTAAAAGTCAGTTCCTGAGTCACACTAGCCAACCTCAAGCACTGAATAGCGACATGGGGGTAATAAATATTGTACTGGAAAACACATTTCCCTTATCATGGAAATTTCCACTGGATGATATTCTACAGGAAGGTCTGACTTGAGCACGCATATGGGCGTGATGCGGACATTTTTACTCTCAAATCATTGGCCAGGACTCGTCATATGACTCCACTCAAATCCAAGGGAGTTGACAAGTCTAGCGCTATCCGACATTAATGGGAGAAAATATTTTGTCACATATTTGCAGAAATATTTAGAAAGCACAACTACTGATTATTCTCAATGAGTTTAATCTTAGAGAGGATCATTGTTTCCTTGCATTACTTAATAAAATAATATTAATATTTTTCTCACATGGATTTTGTGGAGGAGAGTTAAATGGGTCTCTTTTCATCCCCTGCCTTCACCATACAAGTATTCTGCCAGTCACATCTGTCTTTTTATTTTCACTTAACAAGTTATACCAGAAATTATATTTGACCAGTCCTTGAAGTATTTCCACATCCTTTTTGCTTACTGTGTGCATAGTATTCCATTAAATATGTGTGTATAAGTTATTTAACTACTATGCTATTAAGATCTTACTTCTAATATTTTGTCATTACAAATCTTGCTGAAAAGAGTAAGCTTGTAATATTCATCAATTTACATCCTTGAGATTAGAGTTGCTGTGTGCATTTTGAAGCTTTTTATTGAGACAAAAATTTGTGCATCAATACAAACTAAAACTATAATGAGATACCACTACAACTTCATCAGAAGAATTATAATAAAAACCTCAGAAAGTAGGTAGTGTTGGAAAAAAAAGAGAAGCTAGAACTCTTTTACATTATTAGCTGAAAATCACTATGGTACAGTTACCTTTAAAAACAGATTTTAGTTTTGTTTTATTATTATATTAAGCATATACCTCCATATGATCTAGTAATTCCACTCCTAAGGATATACCAAAAAATAAAAATAAAAACCTGTCCCCACACAGATATTTTACACAAATATTCACAACAGCTCCATTTGTAATAAGAACTGGAAAGAACCCAAATGAACAAATTGTATATGAATTTAAAAAATGCATTTATTCATTCAATGGAACACAACTCTCCAACAAAAAGAAATAGATTATTGATGCACCAACACAGTAATGTAATTAAAAAGTATGGTTCTAAGTGAAAATGTTTAAGCAGAGACAACCACATATTGTACAATTCCATATTTATTTTAGTAAAGGAAAACTGTAGTGACAGAATGGAAATCAGGCATCCAGGGAAGGATATAAAAAGAAGATTGATTGCAAAAGAACTGAAGTGAACATTTTTCGTGATAGACATGCCCTTTCATAATTTTAGTAGTGATTACATGGCTACATGATTGTACACTGCTGCTAAGTCACTTCAGTTGTCTCCGACTCTGTGCGACCCCATAGATGGCAGTCCACCAGGCTCCCCAATCCCTGGGATTCTCTAGGCAAGAACACTGGAGTGGGTTGCCATTTCCTTCTCCAATGCAGTAAAGTGAAAAGTGAAAGTGAAGTTGCTCAGCCATGTCTGACTCTTAGTGACCCCATGGACTGCAGCCTACCAGGCTCCTCCATCCATGGGATTTTTCCAGGCAAGAGTACTGGAGTGGGTTTCCATTGGCTTCTCCAACATGATTGCATACAACTGTCCAAATGTACTAGCATTATGCTTAATGTTGTTGAATTTTACTGGTAATAAAGCAGAACTCTGTAAAGTTACTAGAAAAAATTCTAGAGAATAGAACTAAAATTGCAGATTTGACTATCATTTGTATGGATGTAGCAGAATTAAATTTCAGAATTTACTTATACAGGACATGACTAGAAGTTTGGAAGACCACCATTTGACTCTGGGGTTTTTGGGACAGAAAGCCAAGTAGGATATGTGGACAAAGACAGTAAAAAAGACAATCCTCTAGTTTGCTTAACTTTAGCTGTGACCATCCATGGTCTCTCCAGCTGTCTAAATTGTTCAGCTTTCATAATTCAGAATAGAATATAAACTCAGGAGTTAAAAATAAAGTCCAGCCTTCAGCCAAATAAATCCTATATTTATGATCGTAAACACAGCTAGCCATACATTTTAGATATATTAACTCATATTCATTGTTCTGAGACTGTTTTAAATTGGAACAATAACTTAAAATTGAAACAAGAATTCCAAATTCTCCACATTCTTGCCAACATTTTTTTGTTTGTTTTATAACAGTTACCCTGAAAGGATGGATTAAAGAATTAAATTTAAGACTTGAAACTAAACCTTTTCAAAGAAAACACAAGGAAATTTTTCATTCCATTGGAATGGCAAAGACTTCATAGGTATGGTACCAAGAATACTCAAAATATAGTAGATTTAGACTTTTCCATATTTTTCTAACTTTCAGGAAGCTAGTCCCACTATGAATTATTCTAATATGAATTACGGTGCTCCATATATCAAACGATTCATTCCAAATATTTTTTCCTTTCCCCTCTGATTTATTTCTTACATTTTGTGTAATCATTTATAGCTGGACTCTGACTATGAGTAGAACTTTTCTAATGTCTTGGTATAGAATTATACCTGTCTGCCAAAAATTCCTTAGTCATTGCCCAGGAAATAAATATTTTGCAGGGAAACCAAATACATCCATCCCACTCCACAAAGAAACAACAGAGGATGAGATGGTTGGGTGGCATCACCAACTCAATGGACATGAGTTTGAGTAAACTCCAGGAACTGGTGATGGACAGGGAGGCCTGGCGTGCTGCAGTCCATGGGGTCACAAAGAGTCAGACATGACTGAGTGACTGAACTGAACTGAACCACACAGAAATAATGACAAAAAATGTAGAATCAAGTGAGGGTCAACTTATGATGATATACTAATATCTGAGTCCCCACAGGTTTATTTATTGGTGACTAAAAGGAATATTTTGGTATTTGTAGAATTTTCTTATCCTAACTTGTGCCTCCTTTTTTTTTCCCTTTTAGTAGATAACCTATAAGTTCAAAGTCTCACTGTCTTTAAAATTCCTCCTCAGAGGCTAAGACATGAGAGACACTTCTTTGCTATGCATGTATTCATCACAGGAGAGATGTGTCTCTTTGAGCATGAAGTGGTGTGTCAGACCAATAATGTGAAACTTTTGCTTTTCTGCTTGAATTAAAATATTGCTCTGGGCTTTTACCCCACTCAGCAAAGCTACAAGCTTTTATTTGGTATCATTTTTATTTCTGCTCTGCAAGTTCTATTTTATTCTTGAATAAGGAAGTCATACTGTGAAGTAAAGACTGTTCACTTTAAAGTACCTAAAGCCTATGGAAAATGGCTTTAAAGCATGTTCTGCATCAGCTGAGCACAGTGGAATTTATATAATTGTCAAAGTCATGGATTTCACCTTAAACTCTAAGCAAATTCAGAGAGTTCCAGAAATAACCCAATAAAATTGTCTCCAAGTATTTATGCTTCTTCATATATACTCAATTCCACATTCTTACCCCTCACCATGAAACGTGTGAAAAAAAATTGGTCATTTAATTTTTATTTAAATTATCATGTAGCAGAAGCACCAGGAAACTCCTTAGTAGATGAACCGGTCTCCTGAGATTCTGACTCTAATATGAACTAAGTATCTATGGTTTTAGGGAGTCAAAGAAGGTCTTGCAACCAGTGAGAAGGCTCTGAGAGCTAATGATTTTTAGAGCTTATTATGTGCTGAGGTGTTTGAAAAGAGAAATTCAGTGCCTTTTCCATCATATACAGTTTTAACAGTCAATACCTAAGACTGCTGCCTTTAAAAAAAAAAAAAAAATCAGCTATTTATCTTGCCCAATGACCCTTCAACAAAATGGAGTGCTTTCAAGTAGTTCAAGTGGAGAAACTTTTGAAAACTGTCAGAAAAAGTATTATTTTTCTTTTGAGAGTAATAGCTAGGTTGTACTTCAGTTTTAGCGGCTTTGCTGTTAACATATTTGATTAATAGGTTAATCTAACCAGTCCATTCTGAAGGAGGTCAGCCCTGGGATTTCTTTGGAAGGAATGATGCTAAAGCTGAAACTCCAGTACTTTGGCCACCTCGTGAGAAAAGTTGACTCATTGGAAAAGATTCTGATGCTGGGAAGGATTGGGGGCAGGAGGAGAAGGGGACAACAGAGGATGAGATGGCTGGATGAACTCGATGAACGTGAGTCTGCGTGAACTCTGGGAGATGGCGATGGACAGGGAGGCCTGGCGTGCTGCGATTCATGGGATAGCAAACAGTCGGACACGACTGAGCGACTGAACTGAACTGAACTAATACTAATTAATATTATTTTTAAAATATGCGTGCATGCTAAATCGCTTCAATTGCGCCCGACCCTTTGTGACTCCATGGACTGTAGCCTGCCAGGCTCCTCTGTTCATGGGATTCTCCAGGCAAGAATACTGGAGTGGGTTGCTGTGACCTCCTTCAGGGGATCTTCCCGACTCAGGGATCAAACCCATTCACTTACATCTCCTACACTGGCAGGACGATTCTTTGCCACTAGCACCACCTGGGAAACCCAATAATATCATACTTCAATAATAATTAATATTACTTTAAAAATATCATCTCTCAATATTTGGGTATATCAATCTTCCTAAATATAATTGATTTGGAACAAAAAATTAATTCTCAATTGTGATTGTCTTTGGCTGTGTATCACAGATGCCTAATCTCTTAGGTCATTTACAGTTTGGGAATGAGTAGCTAAGGCTGCCACAACTACTGCCAAGCCAGGTCCCCCTTTCTCTGGTTCTCTAGTTTTTCTTCCTTTATGGCTTGCTTCTCTATTGTTACAGGGTGATACTCTCTCTCCCAACATCAAGTGCATGTTCCAGGAAAGAGAAGAAATGCAGTGTGCAAATTGGTCTACTAGTTGAAACATGAGAGAGCTACCACATTGATATTACTACAGTTATACATGAATGTTATATGCAATGATACAGTGTATCAATGTAATGATATATATTCATTACAGTTTTTACAGAAATATAGTAAATCAAAAATAATTTTCTTTTTCTATGAATGATCTCTTTCTATGATGATTCTATGACGATCTCTTCCCCAAAAAAATCTGTTTATATTTTGTATACCAGGTTACATCTCATACCCTTTCTATCTAAAAAGCTTTAAAAGGCTGAGTAATTAACTTTTTGAAGAAAGAAAAATAAAACTCAGTATTAGGTGTGCAAGTGGCAATATGTCACATTATTCACACTGTGTGTGTTACGCTGTAAACCTATTGGTTTATAATTATGGCTCATTTTATGCTTGTAGTGAATAATCTAATACTATTAGTTTGGGACAATGTAGTATTTGATTTGAGAAAATAACTATTGTCAATGTAGAAAAAATATATTGTGGGTAAGGAGTATGGAGAATATTTATTGAATAAGTATTGATTTAGTTGTATTTTCAAGTGATACGCTTTATATTTTTACAGATACATGTGCTAAAGACAACACAGTTTGTGAAGCAAGAAGTTGAATATTTAGTGGTATCTCTTATATAAACTTCCAAATGAAGTAAATTATCACTGGAAAAAATCTTTTTAGATACAGAAAGGCAAAAGCTGCAGCAGCTAACAGCTGTATGCAATCGTTAAAAGTCTGTAGTATATAGTAAATTGAATCCCAGAGAATGCTCTTCTCATATGCCTTTGTATGATAATACAAAGAAAGGCATATTAACATAATTGTTTACACTTATTTACTAGGTCATATGTGTAATTGTTTAGGCAATATTTCTTTCACTTTGGCTTCTTATAGCTATCCCCACACCCCACATGCATTTCTGCTATGCAACTTTTTTTCTTCTCCACTAGGTCACCCCTCAAAATAAGATTTTCCTTCCTGGCTTGAAGCTTCCTTTATCTTTTGTCATGAACTTCGTTTCTTCCCAATTCTCCACTTTAATAATTCTCACTTTGTCATTATCACTCAACCCATGAACTTCTCATTTTTATTTAATAATACTCCTCCTAGCCAGGATATATGCCTTCTTTCCTATTTACTCCTTAATGTCTTGCCCTATCTCTTAGGACAATAGATATGTCTTCGGTATCACATGACCCTCAATTCTAGACAGACACAGCATTTTCATTATGTTTATAATACTTATGTTAGAAAATAATGCCATAGGAAGTCTGACAATCCATTAGCCCTCACTCACTGCTGCTTTAGATGAACAGTGATAACTTTTCTCTAGCCACTGCCAGACTGAGTTAGCCAATGTCCTTTCAAATAATTGCTAGTCTGTTCTAATTTTTGAAATGTTTTTCTGTTATGCCTGTAGTGGCTCAGACAGTAAAGAATCTGCCTGCAATGCAGGAGACCCAGGTTTGATCCCTGGGTTGGGAAGATCTCCTGGAGAAGGGAATTACTACCCTCTCCAGTATTCTTCTCTGGAGAAATTTAAGGGTAGAGGAGCTTGGCAGGCTACAGTCCATGGGAACACAAAGACTCAGAATGACTAACTTTTTCACTTCATTTTCTGTTATGCCCAAACAGCTTTCAATCCTTGCTTTGATTTGAGAAGAGGTGATGGTGATTGTATCTTTCCATGCTTAATATCTGCCTGGCTCTTCTTTCTCACCCCCCTCTTCCCCTCTCTTTTCCTTTTCCCACATTTTTAAAAAGTATTTTTTACTTCCTAACAGAAGAAAAGATTTACCAGTCCGCCCCCCCCCTTTATTTTGGAAAATGAGACAGAGGAATACCAGGCAGGTAGCTTTCATTTGATCATCAAAACATTGTGTTATTTCCCTTATCTTTTATATCTAAGCTTCTTAAATAAGTTTTCTTTATTGTCAGCTCCAATTTGTCATTGAATATTCCCTCCATAGTCCTCTAGAATTTTATTTCCTTCCTAATAACACATTTAAACTAGTCTATAATTTTGCCTGTGGTTTTCCCCCACAAGACGCTGCCTTATTTTATTTCATCTTTGAAATTTGCCAACCCTAACTTTTGTACCTCTTGAATTGCTTTCCTGGTTTCAGTGATACCGTTTGCATTTTTCTCCATCTTTCTCTCTTCTCTTTGTCAGTGTCTGCCATCTCTCTGTGCTGCTTTTTCAGGAACTTCTGCTGGTACTATTAATAGTTAATAGGTAACTCCTACATTTGTATCTCCAGTACAGCACCTGTTTTTTGTTGTTGTTTTGATCTAACCTTACTAAGTAATCTGTTTGGAAATACGTTTATTATATTTTTCATACAAATTAATGATCCTTCTAAATTTCTTTATCCACCAAACACACCACTTAGTGGGTTCTTTGGATTTTTCAATTTACTCTTCCACTATACTTTGAGGGTACTAACTGACCTTCCTCCACTCAGCTACTAAATCCCATTTTACCTATTCCTATACTTTCAAGTCTTAACTCCTCACTTGTATTTCCATACCTATGACCTTAGGGCATCCTTGGTGGTTCAGGAGTAAAGAATCTATCTGCAATACAGGAGACAAGGTTGAGTCATGAAGATTACCTGCAGAAGGAAATGGCAACCCACTCCAGTATTCATGCCTGGGAAATACCATGGGCAGAGGAGCCTGGGGGGCTATAGTTCATGGGATTGCAGCGAGTCAGACAAGTCTTAGCAGCTGAACAAGCTATCACCTTATTCCAGGCCCTCCTCTTCTCGTGTATGTATTACTCTCTCAGCTTTCTCCATTTTTTCAGTTGATTTTTATGATGATGGAGGAATAATCCACACCAAGTACCAAGATAATAACAGTAGTCAATAAATATCTCCTCAGTATCTATGATATCAAAACTGATCTTCTTTAAGGAGTCAAGACTCAGTTACCTAAGACTGTATTAAATATTTATTTACCATTTAAACTTTAGCTACAGATGAAGTATTACCAGTTTGGACAAGAGAAGATTTGTTATTCATCTCAATCATCTCACTTGTTCTTTTATCCAAGCCAGTGGTATGTCATTTTCATTCTTTGAGGATCAGAAATGTCCTTTTAGTTACTATACGATAGATGGAAAAACATCCTTCATTTATAACTTTAATACATATTATTCTACTTAAATTCCTGTAAAATAATGGTTTAAATCTTGGTACTTATTCATTTTAAAATGAAGAGTTATATAGGGTTTTTAGGTAAAAATTTTATCAAGTCATTTATAGGGCTATAGACTTTTGATAATCACTAAATAAGTAATGATACTGACATTCCTCCCCCACCTATATTTCAGCTTTAAATCATCTTGCATCAGAAGAAGGTGATATTTTGGAATGTAGTCCCATCTCTTCAATTAATCTCAATGCATGAAAAATGTTTTACTACAGAAATATTGGCAAGTGAAAATNCCAACTTTTATATTAATTACCAACTAATCCCATCCTTTCCATTTATAACTAGTCTATAAACTCAGATTCTAATTTACCAAATTAAATCATTTAGTATGTCAAGATTTACTCTCTTAAAGTTATACAGTGTGACTATCTGAGAAGATCTTTATCAGTTGTTTTATATTAGGAAATTTCCACTTATCATACATAACAGAGAAGAGAGGAAATGCTATCAAAATAACAAAAAGTATGACATGTTTTCTGTTTCTTAAAGTTATTATGATCTACAAAGTTTCATTTTTCTGTTTATTTAAGAACTCCACTAGCAATGTTTCCGTTTTAGCTGTGACTCCTTCTTTTTAGAGTATTATTTCTCTGTCTGACAAATAGTGGAAAAACCTCCCAAACAGGGTGATGAATGAAAGAGAAACTTCCTATGGTATGAATGACTTTAAAGGGAACATTTTGAATATAAGAGAATTTGTAAGATTTTCAGCCATTATAGGACTTTACTTCTTGTGTGTTCGAGGTGGGAGATTTCTATCCATCATGCTGTACATAATACATTGGATAATGTGGTGCTAATTTAACACAAGTCATAGAAGTCTTCAGAAGAGAATTATTACCTTGAAATTATCATTAGGTTGTATTCAATTACCACACAGTCCTTGTGTTTAAAATCTTTATAAAGAAATATTTAAATGTCACCTACCCTTAGGTACAAATCCAGGGATATTTCAGCACTAAGAAAAAGTAATTCCACAACTTTCCTGATAATTATGATTTTAATCTCTGAATACCTTTACTTCTTTCTAGCTTTTCCTTCTGTGCTTATGCATATTGACATATATCTATGGTTGGGCCAATTATTACAAGTGTCAAGTGAAGAATAATGCTTAATTGAAGAACCTTAATTAAAAGTTAATTGAAGAACTAAGGAGAAAGATACATTCCTGTTGGCACCTGAGCTATCCCAAACAAACACATATGTTTTAGGATATGCGTATAGGACGTAATACAATGTTTGACACTGACTGAGCACTCAATTTTAATGTTTTTCTTTATTCTGTCTGTGTGAACACTATCCTCCTCCAGCTATGATATCTATAAAAATGAATATTACTAACTTGAAAGTGTAGTGCCATAATTCACATGCCGTAGGGCCAATAGTAATTAAACAGTAAACTCCATAGTTGGTGTAAATGAGAAAATGTTTGTGTTAGTTAGCTTTTACTGTATAACAGAATACCGTAGATTAGTGGCTCAAAAGACCATGACTTATTAAGCTCAAAATTCTGTGGATCAGCAGCTGGGCTAGGCCTAGATGAGCAGTGCTTGTTCAGTCTCTCCTAGGCTAACCTCTGTCTTCATCATTAGCAGTCATCTAGCCAAGTGGCTCTGCTTCTCAGTTTGATGATTAGCTATGGAGAATGGAGAAGATGGGCCATGAGCCACCCTGCAGGCTAGCTTTGGCTTGCTCATGGGAAAAGTTACAAGAGCAGCAGGACAAATAAAGTGTAAAACATCAATATTTTTCAAGTTTCTGTGACACGTTTTCTAGTTGTTGTTGTTGTTTTTTAACCAAAGCAAGGTACTTTATCAACACTAGGATAAATGAGCAAAGACCTAACCAAAGACTATAAATATATATATATATATATATAGATAGATAGATAGATAGATAGATAGATTGGATGTTTGTGTCTCCCCCTAAATTCATATGCTGACACCTAATCCCCAATATGATGGTATTTGGAAGTCGGACCTTTGGGATGTGATTAGGTCATGAGGGTGGAGCCTCACTAATGGGATTAATGCCCTTACAAAAAAACACTTCAGAGAGCCCCTGTGCTCCTTCCACCATATTAGGCACAGAAAGATGTCATCTACTCATCTGGAATCAGATCCTCACCAGACAGTAAATCTACAGGTACTTTGATCTTGAATTTCCTGGCCTCTGGAACCATGACAAATAAACATTTCCTGTAATTAAAAAATAAATAAATAAATAAATAAAAAAGACTAGAATGAGTAAGGGAGGACTGATCCAGGGAGCAATGCAGGGAAGCAAGATACACTATTATTGTAACCATATACCGCATAGGTAATGAAAAACGACCTAATTGGCAGTTTATTTTAGTTTTTAAGCCTAAACATGAGGATTTTTTTTTTCCCCAGAGTGATAGTAAACATTCTTCCTTTCCCATGGGAACATCAAACTCCTAGAGTATATAACATCCTAATTTCTATAGAATTTTCAGATATAAAAAATAAACAATTACTAGTAATACCTAGGATGAATAATACAGGCCAGGAAACAAAAACTTGATTAGGGAGGATAAATAGTTGGGAATCATAGGAAGATCCAGAGGGGTTTTTAATGACGGGACCCTGGACTTTGATATCACGAGAAACTTCCTAAAGCTATAGAGAACTCTCCTAAAATATATAATACATTTTGTACACTTCCCTTATTGAGAATAAATTTGTGGAATTTCAATAAATCCTTTATTTTATATTGGATTTTAGCCAATTAATAATGTCGTGATAGTTTCAGGTAGACAGCAAAGCATCCTATAGTTATTTTTACAACATCCTAATTAAAAATCAAAGTAACATTTTTAGATATTGTTATCTTTAGATCCCTGGGGGCTGGACCTCCTTTGAATTTTACAATTAAGTTTAAGTGACATGCACAAAAAAAGTCAGGTAAAATTTCCCCTCTACAGAATAACTAGATTATATCATCTGAGAATGCTATATAGTAAAACAAAGTATTGTAGCTTATTGATTAGAAGTAAGAGCCCTGCTGCCAGAGAGTCTAGCTTCATATCTTAGCCCTGTTTACGAGCTATGTGACTTTAAGTAGGGCAGATATTCTCTTTAACCTTTATTTTCTTTATTAGATGGTAATAAAAGTACCTACCCTAAGGTTCTTTCAGGTTGAAATGAACCCACATGTGGAGAGGTCTGAGCACTCCATAGATTTTATCTGCAATTGATGCCAAAATGCACTAAAAGGGCTTGAAGTAAAGCAATAACTGCTGAAACATAATCTGTAGAAAATGCTACTGAACTTTCATTTGTTCTCTCAAGAGCAGTCCTTTTCTATAAGAAAATCAGACTAGTAAATGCAGTGTGATTTCATTTCCTTCAAACCCCATCTCCTGGAAGCTACATTAAGTGGAAAAAAATAAAATTTTATAAAGAATTGTAGTTAAAGTGTTAGAATGTAAACTCATTTTCATTGCTAATATAACCTTCTAATTAAAGAAATGTAAATATTTGATAAGAAGTACTTTGTTTAGTCTAGAGTCATTAGAAGAATATATGGCATTCAACAGAACAAAGAGGAATAACAACTGAGAAATAGGGTCACATGTAGAAAGCTTCCAATAAGACTAAAATCTTACTGTTCAAGGACAGGTCCCTTTAACAGAAAGGACACAATAGCATTAGTTCATACTAGATACTGCACCCGTAGCAGTTCTGATTCTCATTAATACATATGTGTTTTTAAAACTGGGGCTAAATGCAAGTATCTGATGCTGATACTGATATTTTTAAATCGATTAATAAAACAGAAAGTGTGCCATGTTTTTCAATAGAAAAGCTAAAATTGAACTGAGAACTAGAAAAATTATGATAAATTGGAGCAAGTGGAACTAAATGTTCTAAAATTCCTGTGACTTTTATGTTTAAGCCACCAAAATAAGGACAATTGTGACTAATGCAGTGGGGTGAGTAGGGAGGGTGGCCTGACATAAATGAGGAGAGAGAGCCAGACCATTAAAAGGCTTGCAGACCAAGCTAAATAAGCATGCCCCTTGGATTACAAGAAATTTTAAAAGACAAGGGTAATAGATGTTTAGTGACTTGAAGAGACCATTCTGAAGGTTGTGTGGAGCAAAAAAGATGGTGGTTCATAATGTAGTCAATAAAATTAGAAGAATTTTCTGCTTTTGCTCTTAAGTTATGGTGGCTTTTATTAGAATGAAACTAATGGAAAGATTACTGTGAACAGAATTTTGTAGTGAATCTGATATAGTGGCTGATGGAGAAGGGAAAATCTTCATGATTCCCACAGATCTGATTTGACCAACTGAGTGAGTCACCAAGATTGGAGAATATGGAGGAAGTATAGATTGGAGGGAAAAAGAAGAAATCCTGAAATTTGCTGGATATATTTAGTTTGATTTGCCTTTAAGGAGAAAGTTGAATAGGATATAAAGGGGAATTGTAAGAACTGTGCAATTTAAAGTTACAGCAAAGAAAGATGACCTGAAAATGGAACTGAAAGGAAAGAAGATAAGAAGTGTCATGTAAGATGAGTCAAGGAAAGGATGTTTAAAACACAATTGAGTTTTCAAATGTATTGAATGTTGATTGTATAAAATAACAATATTTACAATATTCCTCTTTGGAAAGGAACTCTTTTATGGCTGGGGGTACTCAAGTTCTGTGGAGTAAAATGTGACATCCTACAATCTTGACTGTTGTAGAAATCTCTACCAAAATGAATCAATAAATATAAATCTATTTTTCTTGCATAATGAGGAATTTTTTAGAAGTCAATGGGGAGAGGGAATTACAGAAAGGCAGAGGACGGACAAATGAAATCTTGGGAAATTAGGTAATGATGCAGTGTGAAAAGCCAGGAGAATGCCAAATGTTTGGTATCTAACAAATAAAAATGAATAAAATAAAAACAACATGCAGTATAAAATTTGATTCTGTTTTGCTATTTTAACATGATCCCATTCCTCTGATGCCAAGATCTGCACTAAAGTCTTTTCACTGATACCTTCTGTCAATGTGTATTTTTGGAAGCAGGTAGAATTTTAGAAAGAGCCTCATTTTCTCATGTCAGTCAATAGAAAACATTTAATAAAAGCAAAACAAAACAAAAAGGGCATGGAAGTGCCACTCTATATAAAAAGTTCACCATGAAACTGATCCTTGAGAATTCTTAAAAACCTTGAAGAAGAATTTAGATTTCTATGGATTATGGAACTTGGATTCAAGCCAATATCATATATAAGTCTGCAGGAGCAAAGTAGGCATAACCGGTATCTGATTTACATAGATAGAATCACCTGAGCCATCACTGCAGGTTTGGACCTGCCCTCTTTTCAGTAACTAAACATTGCCTGTGGCCTTCAAATCCAGGTACCTCAAATACAACACACTACCATCTTATAAAGTTTTTACTATTATTTTCTTTGCTTTGAAGCTAAGGAAACTTAACCTTGGGTAAACCAAATAACTTGAAAAATTTTAGAAAGTTGACAATTGATAGAGTCAGGCCATGGACCAAAATTTCCCTATCTTAAAATTCTTTTAGCTTAATTACTATCAAAGAGGTACCTCAGACATTATTAAATACACATATGAAATCATAAGGAGTTTTAGCTTTACTTTCATGTGAATTACATAAGACCATATTATGTAACACACACACAAGTTCCGATTTATAGTACTACAGAACTGAAGGGAGATTCACTTAATGTTTACTGCACATCCTCTGTGACCAGTGCTAGGTTAGAAACGTTAATGCATGCTGTCTTTTACTCTGCATATCTGCAAAGCTCTGACTTATGGTTAAAGGAATGTAAGCTTGAGTTCTGTTGGTACCAATGGAGGGTGTTTATTATTCTATTTAAAGATGGCTGTTGGAAATATAGACCAATAGAACAAGATAGAGAACTCAGAGAAACCCAAGCACCTACCAGAATATACAATGGGGGAAAAAGGCTTCTTCAGTAAGTGGTGCTAGGAAAATTGGACAGCTATGTGCAAAAGTAGAAATCAGATTGATTATATATTTGTAGCCAAAGATGGAGAAGCTCTATAGAGTCAACAAAAACAAGACCAGGAGCTTACTGTGACTCAGATCATGAACTCCTTATTACCAAATTCAGACTTAAATTGAAGAAAGTAGGGAAAACCACAAGACCATTCAGGTATGACCTAAATCAAATCCCTTATGATTATACAGTGGAAGTGAGAAACAGAGTTAAGGGCCTAGATCTGAATAGATAGAGTACCTGATGAACTATGGAATGAGATTCATGACATTGTACAGGAGACAGGGATCAAGATCATGCCCATGGAAAAGAAATGCAAAAAAGCAAAATGGCTGTCTGAGGAAGCCTTACAAATAGCTTTGAAAAGAAGAGAAGCAAAAAGCAAAGGAGAAAAGGAAAGATATAAGCATCTGAATGCAGAGTTCCAAAGAATAGCAAGAAGAGATAAGAAAGCCTTCTTCAGTGATCAATGCAAAGAAATAGAGGAAAACAACAGAATGCGAAAGACTAGAGATCTCTTCAAGAAAATTAGAGATACCAAGGGAACATTTCATGCAAAGATGGGCTAGATAAAGGACAGAAATGGTCTGGACCTAACAGAAGCAGAAGATATTAAGAAGAGGTGGCAAGAATACACAGAAGAACTGCACAAAAAAGATCTTCATGACCCGGATAATCACGAAGGTGTGATCACTCATCTAGAGCCAGACATCCTGGAATATGAAGTCAAGTGGGCCTTAGAAAACATCACTAGGAACAAAGCTAGTGGAGGTGATGGCATTCCAGTGGAGCTATTTAAAATCCTGAAAGATGATGTTGTGAAAGTGCTGCACTCAATATGCCAGCAAACTTGGAAAATTCAGCAGTGGCCACAGGACTGGAAAAGATCAGATTTCATTCCAATTCCAGAGAAAGGCAATGCCAAAAATTGCTCAAACTACCACACAATTCCACTCCTCACATGCTAGTAAAGTGATGTTCAAAATTCTCCAAGCCAGGCTTCAACAATATGTGAATCGTGAACTTCCTGATGTTCAAGTTTGTTTTAGAAAAGCCAGAGGAACCAGAGACCAAATTACCAATATCTGCTGGATCATCAGAAAAGCAAGAGAGTTCCAGAAAAACATCTATTTCTGCTTTATTGACTATGCCAAAGCCTTTGACTGTGTGGATCATAATAAACTGTGGAAAATTCTGAAAGAGATAGGAATACCAGACCATCTGACCTGCCTCTTGAGAAATCTGTATGCAGGTCAGGAAGCAATAGTTAGAACTGGACATGGAACAACAGGCTGGTTCCAAATAGGAAAAGGAGTACGTCAAGGCTGTATATTGTCACTCTGCCTATTTAACTTATATGCAGAGTATATCATAAGAAACGCTGGACTGGAAGAAACACAAGCTGGAATCAAGATTGCCAGGAGAAATATCAATAACCTCAGATATGCAGATGATACCACCCTTATGGCAGAAAGTGAAGAGGAACTAAAAAGCCTCTTGATGAAAGTGAAAGAGGAGAGTGAAAAAGTTGGCTTAAAGCTCAACATTCAGAAAACGAAGATCATGGCATTGGGTCCCATCACTTCATAGCAAATAGATGGGGAAACAGTGGAAATTGTCAGACTTTATGTTTTTGGGCTCCAAAATCACTGCTGATGGTGATTGCAGCCTTGAAATTAAAAGATACTTACTCCTTGGAAGAAAAGTCATGAGCAACCTAGATAGCATATTCAAAAGCAGAGACATTACTTTGCCGACTAAGATCTGTCTAGTCAAGGCTATGGTTTTTCCAGTGGTCATGTATGGATGTAAGAGTTGGACTGTGAAGAAGGCTGAGCACCGAAGAATTGATGTTTTGAACTGTGGTGTTGGAGAAGACTCTTGAGAGTCCCTTGGACTGCAAGGAGATCCAACCAGTCCATTCTGAAGGAGATCAACCCAGGGATTTCTTTGGAAGGAATGATGCTAAAGCTGAAACTCCAGTACTTTGGCCACCTCATGTGAAGAGTTGACTTATTGGAAAAGACTCTGATGCTGGGAGGGATTGGGGGCAAGAGGAGGAGACGACAGAGGATGAGGTGGTTGGATGGCACACTGACTTGATGGACATGAGTCCGAGTGAACTCCGGAAGTTGGTGATGGACAGGGAGGCCTGGTGTGCTGCAATTCTGGGGTCACAAAGAGTCAGACATGACTTAGCGACTGATCTGAACTGATGTGCAAAAGAATGAAATTAAAATCTACCTAATGCCATACACAAAGATAAACTCAAAATGGATTAAAGACCTAAAAGTAAGAAACTATTAACATAGGCAGAACACTCGATGACATAAACCAAGATCTTCTATGACCCACCTTCTAGAGTGATGGAAATAAAAAAAAAATAAATAAGCAAGAGCAACCTAACTAAACTTAAAAGCTTTTGCACAGCAAAGAAAACTACAAACAAGGTGAAAAGACAACCCTCAGAATGGGAGTAAATAATAGCAAAGGAAACAACTGAAAAATAATTATTTTCCAAACTATACAAATAGTTCACACAACTCAATACCAGAAAAGCAAACAACCCAATCAAAAAGTGGGAAGGGGACCTGAAGAGACATTTCTTCAAAGAAGACAAACAGATGGCTAACAAGCACATGAAAAGACATTCACTATCACTCATTATTCAGTTCAGTTCAGTTCAGTTCAGTTGCCCAATTGTGTCCAACTCTTTGCGACCCCATGAACTCCAGCACGCCAGGCCTCCCTGTCCATCACCAATCCCTGGAGTTCACTCAAACTCATGTCCATCGAGTCAGTTATAGCATCCAGCCATCTCATCCTCTGTCGTCCCCTTCTCCTCCTGCCCCAAATCACTCATTATTAGAGAAATGCAAATCAAAACTACAATGAGATACCACATCACACCAGTCAGAATGGCCATTATGGCCATCATCAAATGTCTACAACAATAAACGCTGGACAGGGTATAGAGAAAAGGGAACATTCCTGCATTGCTGGTGCAGATGTAAACTGATACAGCTACTTGGAAGATGATATGGAGATTCCTTAAAAAGCTAGGACTAAAACCACCATATGTTCCAGCAATCTCATTCCTAGCCATATACCCTGAGGAAACCAAAACTGAAAAAGACACATGTATCCCAATGTTCATTTAAGCACTATTTACAATAGCCAGAAGGTGGAAGTGACTTAGATGCCCATCGACATATGAATGGATAAAGAAGTTGTGGTACATATATACAATGGAATACCACTCAGCCTTAAAAAAGGAACATATTTGAATCCATTGTAATGAGGTGGATGAAACTAGAGCCTATTATACTGAGTGAAGTAAGTCAGAAAGAGAAATATAAATATTGCATACTGACACACATATATGGAATCTAAGAGATGGCACCAATGAATTTATTTTCAGCACCGTAATGGAAAAACAGACATAGAGAATTGGCCTATGGACATAGGGGAAGGAGAGGAGGAAGAAGAGGAGATGTATGGAGAGAGTAATATAGAAATTTACAATATCATATGTAAAATAGATAGCCAATGGGAATTTGCTGTATAACTCAGGGAATTCAAACTGGGGCTCTGTCAGAGGCTGAAGGGTGGGATGGGGAGGGAGATGGGAAGGAGGGGACATGGGTATACCTATGGCTAATTTTTGTTATATGAAAGAAAACTACACAATTCTGTAAAGAAATTATCCTTCAATTAAAAAATTAAAAAAAAAGAGAGAGAGATGGCTGCTGGAACAGTATGTACTAACCATGGCTGAGATACAATGTGAATCAACTGGTGTTACAGGATCATCATTATACAGCTGTGGTTTCACTTTGTCACATATGAAACTTAAACCATTCTGACACAGCTCTCTCCAGTATCACAGACATATAAGCATCAGGAAAGGCTGAAGGTGAAAAGAGATTTTTTTTCAAAGTGTTGCATTCATTTGACAGCTATTTATCAACTATATGCTATGTGCCAGGTATTATTCTAGGGTTGGAGATCTAGTAATGAGATAAACAGACACAATTTCTGCCTCTGGTAGCTTAGGCATGCTCAGTCACTTCAGCTGGGTCTGACACTCCACAGTCCTATGGACTGTAGCCCTCCAGGTTCCTCTGTCCATGGGGTTCTCCTGGCAAGAATACTGGAGGGGGTTACTGTGCCCTCCCTTCAGGGGATCTTCCCAACCCAGGGATCGAACCTGCATCTCATGCATTGCAAATGGATTCTTTACCACTGAGCCACCAGGAAAGCCCCTGGTAGCTTATACCCCAGTGGAATTTATCTGCCTTAACTGCATTTATTAAAGGCAGTACTATGACAGCAAACACACAAACTCTGAAGAAGCCATTTGTTCATCCTGGCAGCTTCCCTTAGATTTTCTATTCTTAGCTATAAAATGAAGTTATATGTGAGACATGTGAAGGGTTAATTATAAAGAAATCTGTGTACATTTACTATGTGTGCAAGGATTTGCTTATCTTGTTAGACATTTTTTGAGCTAATACCAAAGACTGTTACAGATTCAGTGGAAACATAACTATTTCTATCATTAACAATCTTTTTGTCAAGTGGGCTATTCTTTGCAGAAATGTTTGAAACTTCTATTTATTTTATTTTACAGATCTGTGATACATGACTTTCACTGGAGTCCCACAGGGCTAATACTTTTGGAGTGGAAAATAGATTTTTCATAATTATAAGTGATTTGATGATAAAGACATTCACACAAAAGATGCCAGACCTACATTATCATGCACAGAACATCTTATACTCTGCAACAAAGCATGCTATGTGAAAAGGACTAAATGGGGATGACTCAGAAGTCCTAACTTTTATTCTTAACTGTAACATTTCAAACCATGTGAGCCCCAAGGAATCACTTGCCCTCTCTGAAGCACCGTTTCAGAGAGCCAGTGTGTCTGCTTCTACAGATTAAAGAATTATTCTAAGGATTAGTTAAAGAATTATGTAAAATACATCTGAAAGCTGCTCTTCAAATACGATTGGTTGGCACACAGCAGGAATTCAATAAATGTGTATTGACTGAATGGAGATTTTATTATCACATTTGCATCAAGGACTGAAGTGTTTTAATTCATTGTAGACACAGAGAACTGGTATTTGAAGGTAGCAGGGTGACTCATCTATATTTGACAGATAATCAGATTGCACTGCCCAGTGTAATTATGTATCATCGTGGGGAACTAAATTTATCACAGAAGACGAAGGGCAACTTGCATAGTCTTTCATCTGACAGTGTGTACTAATCACAATAAGTGGAAATCTGAACTCAGCTAAATGAAATACAGAAAATGGAGCCAAGAGGGAACATGTTTTCACCCTGGAAGTTCTAAACTTAGATGACTAATTTTAATAAATAGTTTCTAATATTCAGTAAGCATAAATAAGTGAAAGGATTCTGTAAGTTTTATGAGAATAGGAAAGCTTTGGACCACATGTAACTAAACACTAAAATCAATGAAGAGCATTTGCTAAACTAATGACTGTGATACTATTTCCAATTATATCACTACAGTTTTCACATTGATTATATATACATGCGTATATAATAAAAATAAGAAATCAACCTGCCAAATCAGCAGTTGGATTTTTCTTTGTACTTCAGTTCAGTTCAGTTGCTCAGTTGTGTCCAACTCTTTGCGACCCTATGAATCGCAGCACGCCAGGCCTCCCTGTCCATCACCAACTCCCGGAGTTCACTCAGATCACGTCCATCAAGTCAGTGATGCCATCCAGCCATCTCATCCTCAGTCGTCCCCTTCTTCTCCTGCCCCCAATCCCTCCCAGCATCAGAGTCTTTTCCAATGAGTCAACACTTCACATGAGGTGGCCAAAGTACTGGAGTTTAAGCTTTAGTATCATTCCTTCCAAAGAAATCCCAGGGCTGATCTCCTTCAGAATGGACTGGTTGGATCTCCTTGCAGTCCAAGGGACTCTCAAGAGTTTTCTCCAACACCACAGTTCAAAAGCATCAATTGTTCAGTGCTCAGATTTCTTCGCAATCCAACTCTCACATCCATACATGACCACTGGAAGAACCATAACTTTGACTAGATGGACTTTTGTTGCCAAAGCAATGTCTCTGCTTTTCAATGTGCTATCTAGGTTTGTCATAACTTTTCTTCCAAAGAATAAGCATCTTTTAATTTCAAGGCTGCAATCACCATCAGCAGTGATTTTGGAGCCCAAAAAAATAAAGTGACACTGTTTCCACTGTTTCCCCATCTATTTGCCATGAAGTGACGGGACCAGATGCCATGATCTTCGTTTTCTGAATGTTGAGCTTTAAGCCAATGTTTTCACGCTCCAATTTCTTTGTACTTGCTTTCTTTATTAACTTGCTATTTTCTATAACTCTGCTAGATTAATGTGGCATGTTTTTCCTGAGCGATATTCTTAACCAGAATTTTGATGGCTAAGATATCCAATTAATATAAAGGTATTATTGTAGTCTTAAAGTCCTTGAACACCTAAATTTCTAGAATTTATCCCCCATCCATGATCCTTAATAGGGATTTGCTTTTCTCCCATCAGATAACAATTAGAACTGGGAGAACAACAGACTGGTTCCAAATAGGTAAAGGAGTATGACAAGGCTGTATATTGTCACCCTGCTTATTTAACTTATAAGCAGAGTACATCATGACAAACACTGGGCTGGAATAAGCACAAGCTGGAATCAAAATTGCCGGGAGAAATATCAATAACCTCAGATATGCAGATGACACCACCCTTATGACAGAAAGTGAAGAAGAACTAAAGAGCATCTTGATGAAAGTGAAAGAGGAGAGTGAAAAAGTTGGCTTAAAGCTCAACATTCAGAAAAACTAAAACCATGGCCTCCGGTCCCATCACTTCATGGCAAATAGATTTGGAAATAGTGGAAACAGTGGCTGACTTTATTTTCTGGGCTCCAAATCACTGCAGATGGTGACTGCAGCCATGAAATTAAAAGATGCTTACTCCTTGGAAGAAAAGTTATGACCAACCTAGACAGCATATTAAAAAGCAGAGACATTGTCAACCAAGGTCCGTCTAGCCAAGACTATGGTTTTTCCTGTGGTCATGTATGTATGTGAGAGTTGGACTATAAAGAAGGCTGAGCACTGAAGAACTGATGCTTTTAAACTGTAGTGTTGGAGAAGACGCTTGAGAGTCCCTTGGACTGCAAGAAGATCAGTCCTGGGTGTTCACTGGTAAGACTGATGTTGAAGCTGAAACTCCTATACTTTGGCCACCTGATACGAAGAGCTGACTCATGTGAAAAGACCCTGATGCTGGGAAAGATTGAGGGCAGGAGAAGAAGGGGACAACAGAAAATGAAATGGTTGGATGGCATTACTGACTCAATGGACATGAGTTTGAGTAAACTCTGGGAGCTGGTGATGGACAGGGAGGCCTGGCGTCTGTGGTTCATGGGGTTGCAAAGATTCGGACATGACTAAGCGACTGAAATGAACTGAACTGAACTTCAGATAATGCTCCCTCTGAACTACCAAGAAAGAACCAACACGAAATACAGCAAATTCATAACTTCCTTTGAGTGGAGTCAGCAACTACTGCTTCCTAGACTGACTTTAGGTAACAGATGCAGTAACACTGAGACCTCTTCAGGCATCAAACAGATATTGGCAACTCCTCCTATTTGGTTTAATCTATTTCAACAATTACTGAAGTGTATCTTCTGGGCATAGTATTCTTTTACCCCTTCATTAAAGTGAAAAGAATGGAAAAAGCTTGAATGGTTATTTAAAAATAAATGATTATAGATAAAAGAGAAAATTGAAACAGGAGAGATTAACTCTGAGTGATGGAATCTAGAGAAACTATGAATGAAGAGAGTCATCATGGCATGTGAAAGATAGATGGATTTGGGGAAGCAGATTAGTGAAGAGTGTAAGTAAAAGAACAGTTAACCTAAGGAGAGAAACACAGAGGTCCGTGATATATTAAGGATGGCTTAAGGTATGAAGTTGTGTAATGAGGCTGAAAAGTAGAGTGGTGCAGAAGATCAGTCTGTTTTCAGAAGAATAGTTTTAAAGGGAGTCTGTGCTGAAGAAATTTAATTGTAACATAGAAATAAAAAAAGAAAGTGCTGGTCCAAGTGTGGTCTGTGGACCAGTGTGAACTGACTGAATGTTACCATTCAATGAGATAAACATTGGAAAATAAAAAGCATTTAAAAATCTTTTTAGTCCTCTGATAGAATAATATGTCTACTTTTTTTTTCATTAAATATTCTTTTTCAGATAATTGTATATGTGCATACAGTTTTAAGAAATAAGAGTGAATGTCCATGTGCATATTACTCAACTCCCCACAATAACTTACAAAATTACAATACAATGTCATAACCAGAATAATGAAATTAGCACTCAAAATATGGAACATGTCCATTGCACAAGGTTTAAACGTGGTGCCTTTTTATATTCACACTCACTTCCCTTTAGTCTCTGCTTTCTCCTTAAGCCCTGTCAACTACTAATTCATTCTCCATTTCTATAGTATTTTCCCTCCAAGCATGTTTTACAAATGAAATCCTACAGCATGTTAAGTTTTGGAAGTTTAATAATAAAAAAATACTGCTTGCATTTTATGTTTTTTTTTTTTTATTTTTCCACTTTATTGGACTTTGCAAAAAGGTAGATCTGTAATAGACGTGGGGAGAAAAAGCACTATTCCCCTTTAAACCATAAATGATTTGAAATGAACTGCTGTGATGAAAAGCAGCACATGAAAAGTGATAAATGAGGATGTATGAAAGTGACAAGGCAGCATAAGACCAGATAAATGTGCCTGAATGGTCGGGCTGGCTTCTCAATTATTTATTAGCCATGAGGAGCCTGTGGGAGTTCCTGCACCTCCTACTGCTTCCCTTCAGTTTTCATCCTCCTCCACCGCTGCCGCTGCAGGTTCTCCCTGGAGGCTGTGTTCATTGACATCACTGCTGCAGGTAACTCACACAGAAAGTGACAACCTGAACAGCAACCCTCAGGAAATGCTCCCAACAGCAGTCATCACAGTGTTCTTCATCTAACTGGATTCTCCTGCATTCAGCTCTCTTCTCTGACTTCCATGATTGTCAGTTTCTCTTGATCTTTTCCTGTATCTCTGATACACCCTTGCTATTCTGTTTTGACTCCTCTTTATAATACTTAATATTACATGTTTTGTCTGTAAAGTTATACCCATATAACCAACTGGTTATAAATTTCTTATTGGTCATGGATTTCATTGAAAATATGAGAAAAATAGTTTATGAGCATCCCTCCTTTAAAAATGCTCATGAACACACACATTTAAAAACTGACGTTACAACAGTCTGCCACATATAACAAAGCAACATATAATAATAAGCTAGGATGAAAATCACCTTTGGATTAGTGAAGGTCACATTATCCTTACAAGGATAAAACATTATATGGCAATCTCTGAGAATAGTCCTTCTGTCCACACTAGGTGGGAAGGTGGAAAGTGAAGTCGCTCAGTTGTGTCCGACTCTGTGGGACCCCATGGATTATAGCCTGCTAGGATCCTCCATCCATGGGATTCTCCAGACAAGAATACTGGAATGGGTTGCCATTTCAAGGTTGTTGATTTTCCAAGGGGAAAAAATAAGATAATGTATTTTTAGGCAGTAGTAGAGATGCTACTTTATCTCTGGGGAGTTCAAAAAGGAGTTCTGATTCCTGAAATAGAAAGTGCTAGGACTAATAGTGTTCTTGCCTGGAGAATCCCAGGAACGGGGGAGCCTGATGGGCTGCCGTCTATGGGGTCGTACAGAGTCGGATACGACTGAAACGATTTAGCAGAAGCAGCAGCAGCAGAACTAATATTGTCTAGCCCTTTTGCAGGTATCTTCTTCCCTGAGAAGAATGTGTGGAACAAAATCAGTGAGGGCTAAAGACCACAACCATCAGATGTCAAGCATCGGATGACACTGAGGAAGTAGAATGATCTTTCTTTGAAAGAACGCCACAAGCTATGCTGAGGTTTAGACATTAATGAGTCACCTCAGCAGTGATGAACCCACTCCAGTGTTCTTGCCTGGAGAATCCTAGGGACAGCAGAGCCTGGTGGGCTGCCGTCTATGGGGTCGCACAGAGTCAGACACGACTGAAGCGACTTAGCAGCAGCAGCAGTGATGAAAACCTTGGCTATGTAGGTACCATCGTTAGTAGTGAGTCCATGGATCATCAGGAAGACTGCCAGAAAAAGTATGGCGTATTTTTCTGTACCTGTCTGGCATGTAGGAGCTGGACACCATAAACATCCAGAGATTTTGTGAAAAAATTCAGGTGAGATGAAAAGGGAAAAACACAAGGGGTGGATTTTGGACTGATTGTCAGTGAAGGAACTGAGATCCAAAGGAGTGTTAGAAAAATAAAATGGATATGACTCTTCATATTTCAAGTTAATAAGTCTCTGCTGCTGCTCAGTCGCTTCAGTCGTGTCCGACTCTGTGCGACCCCATAGATGGCAGCCCACCAGGCTCCCCCATCCCTGGGATTTTCTACTAGCTATTAAAATATATACACAAAGACGTAACTACACAGAGACCTATACTTCATCTTATGTTTAAACTAAAAATTAATAACCAGTTGATAAAAACAAATCCCAGAAAGTCAAAATTAGGCAATAAAAATTATAATTTAATTTTGCTCAAAATGATTTCAATAAAATTGTCTTTATTTGATCTGAATAGAAAGTTGAATGGCAGTATGCATATCATCTTTCTAGTATAATCAGAAAAATGTTCTCAGTTTTACCAACACTGCTGAAAACACTGGTTTCAAAAATACTGGGGAGAAAATTTGATCAGAGAAAGCTCAGTTCATTCTGCAAGATAAGCTTAACATTATTTCTAAAATTCAACAGGACTTCAAGTTGAAGCCATGTTGCTTTAACTTGCCGTATAGCTCTTTGTCCTCTTAAGAGCGGTGAGGTCACCAGTGGCAAGGCTTGCTTCTTTTCTATGATCACTCCATATTTGATTTTAATGTAACCTTAACAAAAATGGCAGGTATTTTTAGGTGTCTTCAATTCATTGCCTGCCAAAGTCATTGATAAGACTGTATCACCACCAAACCTGGTGTAACCTGGTATATATCCCTAACACTTGAATCTTTAATCTCATCTTGCAGAGTAGTAGTTCAGTCAAAAGAGCACTTAAGTTTATCAGCACCATCCATAAATGCAGAGTTGTAAATAAAAAATACATTATTCATGTAATCAAAGCATAGCCTAAGTCAGTGGGTATCAAAGTGCTAATTTTTGGACCTCACCTCAGCTGACTGTAGCAGAAACTCAAGGGGTGGAACCTGGACTCTGTGTTTTAACCAGCCTTCCATGTGATTGTATTGAACAACAATTTAAAACCCGTCAGTGGAAATGAATAATCTTCAAAAGAGGTAAAAGAAATCCTTCTGATTAAGTTGTTCTAAATAGGGAATTTTCTTTTTCCTCAAAGTGAAAAGTAAAACTTCTACTTAAATTTCAATCATATGCTATAAGATTTTCACTCTGGAAGTCTAGGAAGTTTCTACACATAGATCAAAATAACATTTTGCTCCCATTTTGTAAAAATAATATCTTTGATACAGATAATAATTCATTCTTGGCTCTAATGAAGCCAATGAAATTTCATGTAATAAATAAGACATAGTCTGGTATTGTAACCTGAGATTTCAAGACATTATATACAAATGTTCCAAGCTATGATTTTGATGGTATGTGGTGTAACTTTCATCTTCAGAGTCACAGAATTAAATATGTTAACAAGTAGGACAGATGTCCAGCTAAACACAAAATACTCTGATTTCCTTTCATTTAAATATGTACTTCTCAAAAAAAAAAATTTCACTCATTCAAACCTTTGACACTTTTAAAAATTAATAAAGTAGTCTGAGAACCAAAATCTGGCCACAAAGAATGATACAGGAATTCTTATTCAGCTGCATGTTGAAATAAGTTTTGTTTCTTTCTCCATTAGCAGTTTTTAACTGCATTAAACATCATCATCTTGGGGGGTCTTTGTGGTAGAGGGTCATGTGTCAAAAAGCATCTTGTCTCTTGTATTTCTTTCTGCCAAGCCACAACATGACTTAGCCACTTTCAGAGTAAACAGCTTCATCAAACTGTGCCAAATCACATGTAGAATTTTTAGTTTGACAGCCTGGTTTTAAGGCAAAGTGTTAGTCACTGAGTCGTGTCCAACTCTTTGCAGCCCCATGGAGTATAGCCTGCCATGCTCCTCTAGGATTCTCCAGGCAAGAATACTAGAATGGGTAGCCATTCCCTTCTCCAGGGACCTTCCTGATTCAGGGAATAAATCCAGGTATCCTACATTATAAGCAGATTCTTTACCCTCTGTGCCACCAGGGAAGGCAGGTATTGGGGTAAATCCAAGGCTTAATTAGTGTCCAGTTTTGTTCAAATTGAGGTTATTTTTCACATGTGTTTTCAGGATGGACAGTTATAAAGTACTCCTTTAGCTCTGCTGGCTCCATGCTTACATGGCTAAATCCCTGGCCAGTATTACTGCAGCTTTGTGTGTGTGTGTGTGTGGCATTATATTTCACATAGTGACTAAATCTGAAAGCTCTCTCCTTCCTTCCTTCTTTCCTTTCTTTCTCTCTTTTAACGACGTCCAATGTAAAAATAGAGTTCATTATCAAAATGTCATCATACCCAAATGGCAGCCTATATTTTTATTTAATCCAACCAGGAAAGCATTCTGGTTGTCATGAGACAGTAATAGGAACACTATTCTTGGTCATGGACCACCACAATTCATGAAAATTTCATTTGTTTAGGGAGAAACAATGTATTAAAGATAGTGCACAAGGCTATACACCAGATTGTCAGCAGTTCTTATCCCTAGAGAACTGATGCAGAGGAAGAGAAGAGAACAAGGAGAGGAGTGTATCATATGTTCACTTTATAAGCTCATGCATTGTCTCAAAAAAATGTGTAGGGGGCATACATTACTTTTATAATAAAAAATACCTATAAAGATCTAACAGTTCTTTGCTGAAAATAAACATGAAAATAGAAAAAATATAGAGTCTAAGAATTTTCAAATAATAAGAAGGAATCTGTTAGAAAAACATTAAACATATAAAGCCTATAAACAGATCCTCATGCTCACTCATGCAGATTTCAGACCGCTGATTAAAATCTGATACTGATATGACTGAAGTGACTTAGCAGCAGCAGCGTTAGAGTGGCCTTAATCACCTTGATAGGTCTTATTTTGAGTTCAATTTCAGTCAGTTCAGTTCAGTCGCTCAGTTGTGTCTGACTCTTTGTGACCCCATGGACTGCAAGGGCTTCCCTGTCCATCACCAACTCCCAGAACTTACTCAAACTCACGTCCATTGTGTCAGTGATGACATTCAACCATCTCATCCTCTGCCATCCTCTTGTCCTCCCGCCTTTCCCAGAATCAGGGTCTTTGCCAGTGAGTCGGTTCTTCACATCAGGTGGCCAAAGTATTAGAGTTTCAGCTTCAATAGTCCTTCCAATGACTGTTCAGGACTGATTTCCATTTGGGATAGACTGGCTGGATCTCCTTGCTGCCCAAGGGACTCTCAAGAGTCTTCTCCAACACCATGGTTCAAAAGAATCAATTCTTTGGCACTCAGCTTTCTTTGTAGTCCAACTCTCACATCTATACATGACTATTGGAAAAACCATAGCTTTGACTAGATGGACCTTTGTTGGTAAAGTAATGTCTCTGCTCTTTAGTATGTTGTCTAGGTTTATAATAGCTTTTCTTCCAAGGAGTAAGTCTCTTTTAATTTCATGGCTGCAGTCACCATCTGCAGTGATTTTGGAGCCCAAAAAATAGTCTCTCACTGTTTCCACAGTATTCCCATCTATTTGCCATAAAGGGGTGGAACTGGATGCCTTGATCTTAGTTTTCTGAATATTGAGATTTTTTACAATTATTTTTTATTGAAGGTAATTGCTTTACAGAATTTTGCTTTTTTCTGTCAAACCTCAACATGAATCAGCCACAGGTATACAGATATCCCCTCCCTTTTGAACCTCCCTCCTGTCTCCCTCCCCACCCCACCCCTCTAGGTTGATACAGAACACTTGATTGAGTTTTCAGAGTCATACTGCAAATTCCCATTGGCTATCTATTTTACATATGGTACGGTAAGTTTCCATGTTACTCTTTCCATACATCTCACCCTCTCCTCTAAAGAATGTTCCACAGTTTGTGTGATCTACATAGTCAAAGGCATTGGCATAGTGAATAAAGCAAAAGTAGATGTTTTTCTGGAATTTTCTTGCTTTTTCAAAAATCCAACAGATGTTGGCAATTTGATCAATGGTTCCTCTGCCTTATCTAAATCCAGTTTGAACATGTGGGATTTCTCAGTTCACATACTGTTGAAGCCTGGCTTGGAGAAGTTTGAGCATTACTTTGCTAATCTGTGAGATGAGTGCAATTGAGTGGTAGTTTGAAGATTCTTTGGCATTGCCTTTCTTTGGGAATATACAATAGATAAAAGGTGGAAACAATTCATGTCCCTCAATAGATGAATGTTAAAGAAAATGTGGTTTATTTATATGATAGGATACTATTTAGCCAAAAAGAAATGAATGAAGTTCTAATACAACAAGGATGAATCTTGGAAACATTTTGCTAGGTGAAATAAGCCAAACACAAAAGAACAAATGGTTTATAATTCCACTTATATGAGTACCTAGAGTGCTTACTCCTTGGAAGAAAAGTTATGAGCAACCTAGATAGCATATTCAAAAGCAGAGACGTTACTTTGCCGACTAAGGTCCGTCTAGTCAAGGCTATGGTTTTTCCTGTGGTCATGTATGGATGTGAGAGTTGGACTGTGAAGAAGGCTGAGCACCGAAGAATTGATGCCTTTGAACTGCGGTGTTGGAGAAGACTCTTGAGAGTCCCTTGGACTGCAAGGAGATCCAACCAGTCCATTCTGAAAGAGATCAGCCCTGGGATTTCTTTGAAAGGAATGATGCTAAAGCTGAAGCTCTAGTACTTTGGCCACCTCATGTGAAGAGTTGACTCATTGGAAAAGACTCTGATGCTGGGAGCGATTGGGGGCAGGAGGAGAAGGGGACGACCCAGGATGAGATGGCTGGATGGCATCACGGACTTGATGGATGCGAGTCTGAGTGAACTGCGGGAGTTGGTGATGGACAGGGAGGCCTGGAGTTCTGCAGTTCATGGGGTTGCAAAGAGTCGGACACGACTGAGCGACTGAACTGAACTGAACTGAGAGCAGGCAAATCCATAGAAACAGAGTAGAATTCAGGTACCAGGGGTGAGGGGAAGGGAGGGATAAGGAGATGTCATTTACTGGTTGCAGTTTCTGTTTGGGATAGTGAAAAAGTTCTGGAAATAGATAATGATGGTGGCACAAATTTGTGAATATGCTAAATGCCACTGAATTGTACACTTAAAAATGGCTAAAATCACGCTTCCCTGGCAGTCCAGTGTTTAGGACTCTGCACTCCCACTGCAGGGAACCTGAGTTCGACCCATGGTTTGGGAAATAAGATCCCACATGCCACATGAAGTGGCCAAAAGAAAGAAAGAAAGTGGCAAAAATGGTAAATCTGTAATGGATAGTGGTGATTGGTGGTTTAGTCACTAAATTGTGTCCAGTTCTTGCGATCCTATGGACTGGAGCCCACTAGGCATCTCTGTCCATGGGATTCTCCAGGCAAGAATACTGGAGGAGGTTGTCATTTCCTTCTCTAGAGGATCTTCCTGACTCAGAAATCGAACCCAGGTCTCCTGCATTGAAGGCAAATTCTTTACTGACTGAGCCTTGGGGGAAGCTCCTTAAGCTCTGTTTTGTATACTTTACTACATTAAAAAAAAAAAATCAAAATGAAGAGAGTATCAACTAAGCGGAACATAAACATGCCCTGTGACCCAGCAATTCTATCTCTAGGTATATCCCAATGGAAAGAAATACCATGTTCACCAAAAGATGTGAGAAGAAATGTTCATAGCAGCACTATTTGCAATAGCCCAATTTAAATCAATTTAAATATAATTCAATTTAAGTACACTTAACTCCCTAGTTGATGCCTTCTCCTCAAAGGATATCACAAGGACATCCTAAAGGTGATGTATTCATGAAAGTATTTACTCAATTTCCCTCAAGTTACTCTGTTGACCATTTCATTTGCTAACAACACTTTCATTTGCTAACAACACAATATTTACCAAGTATTTTATTGCAAAAGTTCTCTCTAATATTTATCCATAGTTTTTTGACACCAGTAACTTACTTCATTTCTTGTCTGAATTTCTGAAATAACTTTCTAACTGAACACTTAAAATTCAATTCCTGTATTTTCAATGCATTCTGTATATAAACCTCAGAATCATTTTTATAATAGGCCAAATTTTATCAATGCACTCATTTCTTAAGACCTTTAATGACTTCCAACTAACAAGACACAATCCAAACCTCTGAACCTGGTTATTACCGATGCACACTTTTCACCACAGGACTCTTTCTTTCTTCCCCTTCCTTCTCTCACACCTGTACATTAGTGGCATTAGCACTGACCATATGCTTGGGATTAAATTTTTAGCTCATCCTGTAAATGCATGCAAGTATTATGAATTTATGTAATTGCATACTGTCAATACAATGGAATTAATCTCCCTTAGCCAGATTCTATCACCTATATAAAATTAATTTTTCAAAAGGTAAGTAGCAGTTGGTATGGAGTAGAGTGTGCATTCTCTATTTCCAGCAATTTAGTTTGAATCCCACAAGCTTCAAACCTGAGGAAAATTACTTTATCTTCTAGGCTTTAGTTTTCTTAGGTGTAAAAAAAAAAAAAAAAGAGGTGATAATAGAATCTATCACATTGGGTTGAGATGGAATGAAAATTAAAGGAGATACCACAATGTAAAGCATTTGGGAAAGTCCCTGACACATGTTTTTATCTGAGTCAATGTAACCTATTATATAAATTGCCTTTTTCTATCATGTAGCATTTTACCAGTTCCATATTTCAGACACTAGTCTCTATTTATGCTAATTGATTTATTCAACATATTTATTTCAAACTCTGTTCCATGCATTATATGAGTCACAGGGAAGCTAAAATGATAGCTTAAGACTCAAGACTCTCGCTTTCTTAAAACTGACATTAACCATATATCATGTGTCATTGGCAGTTATAGTCATTGTCTCTGATCTTCAAACAACCCTGAAAGTAGATTTCACACATTTTTAACAGAAGGGGATACTGAAGCTCTAATAATATAAAGTAATTTAAGGTCAGACAGGTAATGAGTGGTAGAGTTAAAAGATCATCCTAATGTGTAGTCTATCTCCCACCCCATCTTAAGCTCATATTGGCTACTACTTAGTGTCTTTAGTATGAAGTATGATAAAGATTTAGATATATTATTTCAAAGCATCACAACTGTAAGGTTACCATTTCTCTTTTAAATTTAATATAAGCAAATTGAGACAAAATTGTGGTAAATATACCTCCGGAACTATTCATGAGTTAGAAGCAATGGCTAGATTTGTGCATACCAAGAGAATGAGTCTTTTTAAAATGATGCCAAAACAAACAAAAAAGAAAAAAGAAAGAATGTAAGATAATAATCCAATTCCATTTATACTTTTACATAAGTAAAACACACACACATAAAATAATATCCGTTTTGTAAGAAAAGATACAAACAAAACAATATTCAGAATTGAAAACAGGCTTTCTTATTATAAGGCAAGGACTCATTATGGTGATAAATGCAGACAAAGAGAATAAAACATAAAGAGAAGAGGTTCCTGCAGGAACTAATGGTGTGTGCATGTGTATGCCTGTGTGAAAGAGAAAGAGAAAGGAAGGGAGGAGACTGGTTAGAAATTTACTTAGAGAAAATACACAGTCAGCCTTAAATGTTCATTCAAATCTATTCCATACTCTCCCTAAAACACCATTTCTCCATTATAAACATTTAATTCTATGGGAAATTTTAAGTGCCCAAAACAATGTATTTTTATAGTTTAATGATGAGATAAATGTGTTAAGTACTTCAGGAAAGCATAGACAGTTTCCATGTCTATTCCTCAGCATACATCATATATGTTTAGCTAATTATTAACTTTGAAGAAGTTATTGGAATTGCCAATCTAATATAGATTTGTTATTTAATTTTTATTAATCGATCTCTAGTCATGTATGGATGGGAGAGTTGAACCATAAAGAAGGCTGAGTGCTAAAGAAGTGATGATTTTGAATTGTGGTGTTGGAGAAGGCTTTTGAGAGTCCCTTGGACTGCAAGGAGATCAATCCAGTCAAACTTAAAGAAAATCAGCCCTGAATATTCATTGGAAGTACTGATGCTGAAGTTCCAATACTTTGGCCCCCTGATGCAAACAGCTGACTCATTAGAAAAGACTCTGATGCTGGGAAAGATTGAAGGCAGGAGGAGAAGGGGATGACAGAGGATGAGATAGTTGGATGGCATCACTGACTCAATGGACATGAGTTTGAGCAAGTTCTGGAAGTTGGTGAAGGACAGGGAAGCCTGGCATGCTGCAGTCCATGGGGTCACAAAGGTCAGACATGACTAAGTGCCTGAACAACAAGCAACAATGGAAATCTAAATGAATTTTATTTTCAAAAATTATCCTCAAACTTATATTTTTGCTGGCAGAATGTTATGGGTAGTATAGTCTTTTATAGCTTAACTCAATGTTCTCATAACTTTTTGTTTAGCAGAGCTACTTTTAATAAATTATGTTTGATCTTGAATAGGTAATATAGGTGAAAAAGAAGCCCCACTTGTACAACCAGGTTCCCTTTTTTTAGCCTACGGAAAGTAACAGGAATATATATTTCACAGGAATAAAAAATACAAGTTTATCAAATGATTATTTTGAAAACAACCTTCCTAAACAAAATGCAGTATCAGTGTAAGTTAAAAAAAAAAAAAAAAAAACCTCTTCCACAGCTAGCCTCACCATACAATCAGACCTAATAAGGATTTCTTAGGTAGAGAGTTAGGCATGAGTAACGGGGGGTAGCCTGATTGAAAGGGATGAAAGCTGATATCTACACCCCATCCCAGACACACCCAGGAGAGTTCATATATATGCTACAAAATGACCACAGAGACTTTTTCAACTCCTGCACTTGTGCCCTAGGCACACAGTGGACACAAACTAACCATAGCAGCTACCTCAAGTAACCTTAGGCAGCTAGGAGTTACATTAAGTGCTCATAAGTATTCTACACATGTATATGTCTGAGTATAACAGACTGAATTATGGGAAGACATATACAACAAAGCCCACTGTTATCTAACTTATAACTGTCAATTGGCCTTGAGCATATGGCCATTTGCATTCTCTTTCATTGACTGGTCGTGGGTACAAGCCCTATTTTGCATGGGCACAACCAAAAGGAGGAGATGGGAAGTATAAAATGCAGGAAACCAAGAGGGAACATTAGGGTAACTCCTTTGGGGTTGGCCTGCTCTCATGTCTTGGGCATTTCTGTCTAATATTCTGTCTGCTTGAGCTGTAACTGAGCTGCAACTTATCTATTGTTTTAAACATTTTAGCCCATAGTTCTAAATTTTTGTTGCAATGAGATAAGAACCGAGAAAGAGAAATAAACCAACACAGCAATGTGATGAGAGAATAAATGAATCAGTTCATATAATAAAATGTTTCAAAGTATATACTATTTTTTTTCTAAGTGTTAAATTTCGAGGTACTCTGAACAAACTGCATAAAACACAAAAAAGGAAAAATACCTGAAAGGACCCTTGTAAATATAGCTCTCTTTCTAACTTATTGAAGATAATCATATGAGATGTATTTCTGAATGAAGTTTTGTTTTTTCTCTATTTATCTTACTGCTTAAACTTAAGACAGTAGGATAATATCCTGATATTTTCTCTTTTACAATACAGTTGGCTCTCCAAATCCACAGGTTCCATATCCATGGAGTCAACCGAGGATAAAAAATATGTAGAAAAAAATTCCAAAAAGTTCCAAAAAGCAAAACTTAAATTATCTGTATAAAGGAGGTGATCTGTAGGTGATACACAAATATTATACCATTGTATATAAAGCATTTGAGCATCTCTAGAACTTGATATTTGTGAAAGATTATTACCAATCTCCTGTGGATACTGAGGGACAGCTGTATTATCTATCCATAGCTATATATTATATACCTATAGATCACAAAAATATCTGTTTCTACATCTGTATAACTGTCCCAGTTCAAATCAGTTTTGGAATAATATCAGTTGAGAATGAATAATTTTACATGTAAACAATAATAATGATCAATGTTTATTCTCTCCTTACCCTAATTTAGGCTCTGCCCATGCAGATATATTGTTCCACTTAATTCTTACAAACCCCTTCGAGAAAGGAATTCTATCTATTATTCTTTTATAGGTAGGTAACTTCACCTCAATAAAAAACTTGCTCATATTTACCAGTAGATGAATATAGGTACTAGACTAGTCACTGGATTTTTAGTAAACACCGGGTAAACCTGAAAGCATGGATCTGAAAACCAAAGTGAATCCAAGATGTATGGAGGTTCGGGGAGATGAGGAAAATGTTAGAAAACAAAAATAACCCTGGCTGTGCATTTGTTATCAGGTTCTATAATGCTGTACCACTAGATCCTGTCTGATGAAGACCCCTAGGGACACACCTGCAGTCTAGCAAAAATATTTTTATTGATGTGTAACATCAAGGTAGACTGTATGCCAAGGGTCCTTGTGGTATCCTTGTACAGGGGTGGGTTAGGAAGGGTTTTGGTAAATTTGGTACTTACCATGATTGATTCTAAGGAGGATACGGGACAAGAAAAATCAGCTCTGTGTTGACCGCAGTTTGTAAGGGGGAGGAAAGTAGGTTTGAACTCAGGATTGGTTGCTGTTCTTAGGAGATAGATGACAATAACTGACCATCACACTGAGCTTGGTTCATAAGGTGAGACTAGCAAAGCATGATGATAGTGGTCTCAAGAAGAAAGGAAATCATTTGGACGTGACATAGTTGCAATGGGAAAGATTATTTCCTATGAACTTAGCAGCTGACTATCAATGTCTGTGATCACAGATTAATTGCAGTACTGATTTTTGCTGTCTCTGAATTGAGCAGATTTTTTACTCTGAGTTTCAGGCTGTTTCCTTCTTCAGAACTGACGATTTATTCATTATTTAAAAGGTGGAGTCTGGAGCTGGAGAGTCTGGAAGTGAATCCCAACCCTGTTACTTCCAGACTGGGTGACTGTGAAAAATTCACCTAACCTCTTGGTGCTTCAGTTTTTTCCAAATATGAACGTGGGTAAAATAATTAGACCTTCCTCATATGGAAACAAAAATTCAATATAGTGTCTGGCACTTAGTAAGTGCTATATAAGCATCATTATTGTTGATGTTGTTGCTGTCACTGTTATTTCAACCATATTTAACTGTAGGTAAAGTATTTAATGCTCACAATATATTTCTGAGGCAGAGAGCTTTCCCATTGTACATGGAAATATTATGTTATTTGCCAAAAATATAATGACCACAAAATGAATGTGAAAGGTAAAAATACAGACATCACATGGAATAGATTTTTAACTTTCAATTTGTTTGTCTTTTCCCTCTTCCAAATCAGAGTCTCATTGCCAGAACATGTTATATATTAATGATGTAGATGGAAAGTTTAACTAAAACAGTGTATTCTTGGCTTAATAAGAATGTAAGCAGGGGTAAAACTCTTTTAATAGGTATAAAACTTTGATTAAAGTACACCATACATGGCTACTCATGAGCTTCACTACATTTCAAGTGAGAAAACTGAGGTTCTAAGAGATAACATGAATTTTACTTCCATGATTACTGTATCAAATTTTAACTTATAAAAATAATAATAAGACTCAGTACAGATATTAAAGCATCCTGAAATAAGAAAATTACAGGAAAAAAATCTGTATAAGGTAAAATTAGACTACATGTTTGGATTAAAAAAAATGGGGTTTTCCTTGTGGCTCGGCTGGTAAAGAATCCCCCTGCAATGTGGGAGACCTGGGTTCGATCCCTGGGTTGGGAAGCTCCCCTGAAGAAGGGAAAGGCTACCCACTCCAGTATTCTGGCCTGGAGAATTCCATGGACTATGCAGTCCATGGAGTCGCAAAGAGTCAGACACGACTGAGAGACTTTCACTTGGATTAAAATAGACCAAGTTTCTAATTTGATAGTAAGAAAATAATGTGGAATTGAAGAATAGACTTACCATTTTGTCTAGAACTGGTATAATATGTATTTAAGATTGAAACCACCAATTTTATATAGGCTGGAAAATCTATAGGTATATATTTGAAAGCATAAATAAAGCTACTTAGAATTGTGTGTGTGTGTGTGTGTGTGTGTATATATATATATATATATATTTCTCACATTTAGCTTGTATAAGACCTTCCAGAAGAGAAAAAATTTAAAAGCTGGATGGTTAGGTAAAATATGTATGTGAAATATGAAAAAAAATCAATCAAAATAAGGAAATTAGAAGCTGCATTGAATAAAATAATGATTAGAACATATGATGGAAACTTTCTTAATATTAAATGTTTTTGATATAAACTGTTTCAAGACTCTTGTGGGAGGTTGGTGAATATATCTATCTATATAAAATGATTGAATCTATAGAATATAAAACGAGGCATATATTTGTCACTTCATTTGTTTTTGTTTTTATCCTAACTCATCCTTAATGACTATTTCATGTAAGTCAGATATTTCTCATAGCAGGTGTAAGGGGCCATAAACTAGTTTATAATTTTCCCCCTCATTTTGCTCAGTCTTAATTGTATTAATATTTATACTTTCCAACCTCAGCTCATTTTCCATCTTTTCAAGGAAATACTGATACTGACTCACCATATGAAAGAAATTTTTTATGTCCTGATACCAAGCAGTTTTGCTCTTCAAGAAATTGAAAGAAAAGGGATCAGAACTATTTGTGATTATGACAATCATTTAAGGAAGCATAAAGGGAATTCCTACCTTTTAGGACTCTTTCTTTTAAACATCCTTGAAGATAATTTTCCATTACTTCCTGTTTTCTAGGATTTTTTTTCCTCTACTGAAAGACAGAATTTCAGATTGTTCTACATCTGAAGACATAGCCAAAAATCAGGGGGCAATTTTCTGATCTTCTTGCCTAAAAAATAGATTACTTATCTTTCAAATGAGCACTGTGATTAGGGAAAATAAATGAGCATTATGCATCAGGTGTTCAAATATTCCATTTTCCTGTCATTACAGCAAGTTAACATTTCTAATTATGTATATAACTTTTATTTGACTCATCCTTCAGTGTAAGAATCTAGCTTTCTCAAACTTGCCAACAGAAAAATACATATATTTTCATAATCAAATTCTAAATTAGCTAATTAAAACCTACTGAATTATACTGAATAAAAGACTCCATTCATCCAACCTATCATTCCTACCATTGTACAAACAAGTTTTTCCATGTGGACTATGGGTATTTATCTGATCATATATATATTTTTTTGTACATGTACTCTTCCTCAGACCTAGAATTCTTACCTCCTTCTTATAAATCATTTTTTAAGTCACCTTCATTCTGTTTGATCAAAAATATTAAACTAAGTCAACTTGACATGAGGACTCTTAGCATCTTTTATTAGATAATTTAAATTATTTGAAACAGATAAAGTTTAATGTGCCTCTATAATCTTGCTATCAAATTATAATGAAAATAGTTCTCAGACCAAATTTCATCATATATACAGACATTAAGTAAATTTAAGAATCACAAAATAGTTCATAAAAACTGTATTCTAAATTAGGAAGCCACATATCTTTGGTCGTTTATCTATCTGAACACAACTTGCATAAAATTACATGAGGTACACCTGACAAGAATCCAGAAGTGGGATTCTGTGATCTTGATTACTGGCAGTTGGCAAATCAAAATTCTCCATTTCCATTTCTAAATGTATCTTTTATGAATCAATTTTTTTTCCTACTGGATTCCCTAGATACATGGTTGTTCATGCTCTTTTGTTATTTATTATAGAATATCTTAGCCATTCTACAACTATCAACTACTATAAACTACATCAGAGAAAGCACAAATTTCTAACATTTATTGGGTTGATCGAAAATAGACAAATTTTACCAACTGAGCAGTTCTGAGTATAACTAGCCTTAGAGTATACCTTATATCAACCCACCTGTTTTATATTGTGTTGCTTGCTGTATTTTAAATTAAATTACATATTTTATGATATGCTAATATTTTATAATATGCTAATATCCAGTTAGCATATTGTGAAGGAACTCTCTTCTGTCATAAAACAATGAAGAAGAACAGTTATCTATTATTTTTTGTGTATTATTTTTCATTATAGAGGTCAATTTGTGATTATATTGCTAGGGGCTCATCATCTTTAATGAACAGAAATCATGTATTCCTTAAATAGGAATCACTAGAGTAGATTTTCCTAAGAGCCTGTGCTTGAATGCTGCATGGCAATACTGCTGCTACAGGGGAAGAGAAAGGAGTCAGTTAGCTAATAAAAGCCTGTAAAAGACTCACTGGTTTTACTACTCAGTGGACAGGATTAGTAAAAGAAACTAAGAGATGAACTAAATCTGCTAGAGGTCGCCAGCAGGAGAATGGTGTATTGGCAGTATCGCCTTGATATGTAGCTGGACCTAAATCTGAAAACATAGCCATGGACAGGGAACAAATGACTGAAATCTACAAGAATAGGCACTGTCAAAGAGGAAGAAGGATCATGTAAGTATAAAGGAGTCGAGCCAGAATGTCCAGGTCAGCCTCAGACGTAATAACAATGACTGAGTGCTTAGAAACCTATTAAATTTGAAGGATGTATAGAGGCAGCAAGAACGTAAGGATTTCCATGTGTGGAAATGGTACAAATTCACTCAGACAAACAGGTAGCCCTTCAGCTTTCCTTATGCTGATTACTGCCAGCCCAATGTTTCCACTCTTTGATCTCAAAGTTCCCTTGAATGGCTTCTAAGAGAAAGCAAAATAGAATTAACAGCATCATGAAAATCTTCTGTTCTGCAAAGGTGATTCTTCCATGCAGTCTCTCTCATTTTTTGATGTATCTCTACTGGATAAATGGCTGCTGAGGTTAACTCAGTTAACCTCAACTACCTGTATTACTTATATCAACAAAGAATTTCAATAACAATCTAGAATAGCCTAGAAATGAGACAGCAGGGATGAAATCATTTAAATCTCCTACATACTCAGTGGATGTACAGGTGAAAGATATGTTTTCATTATTTGTATTTTATGCAAGGGAACACCCAAGATAATTTCTTTTTATATGCTATGCTAAGTCACTTCAGTCATGTCCAACTCTGTGTGACCCCATAGATGGTAGCCCACCAGGCTCCCCCGTCCCTGGGATTCTCCAGGCAAGAACACTGGAATGGGTTGCCATTTCCTTCTCCAATTCATGAAAGTGAAAAGGGAAAGTGAAGTCGCTCAGTCGCATCCAACTCTCAGTGACCCCATGGACTACAGCCTACCAGGTTCCTCTGTCCATAGGATTTTCCAGGCAAGAGCACTGGAGTGGGGTGCCATTGTAAGACTATTAAAATTAAGGAAGTGATCTATTCATTGGTCTCATTTTCTAGCCAGTTTGATTTAGTTCTAATGGACCATTTGAATATCCAATCTATTAATCCACAAAGTACAATGATAAACAATATGAAATCCTAGACTTTGAAAGGAGCAAATCCCTACTTCATTTGCTGAATATAATATACTTTCCAGACTTTTGACAATAAAACAAACTCATACATGTGTGGAGAAAATTCACTTTTACAAACAAATTAATGAAGTCTAGGTAGTTTGATATTTTTATGAACATAACTGCAATAATAAAATGGCTATCATGTGTTTAATAAGCTATTATATTATAATTATGGTTGTTATTATCGTGTGCTTACACCGTACTCAAAAATTCAGTCTTTGCAGTGATCTTGTATGGGATCTTATTATCACATTCTACACATTTAGAGAGGTTAAAGTAACTTTCTCCTGGTGCCAGTAGTGAATGAGGGAAGCAATGGTCTGATGTTGAATCCATTTATCTGACTCTAAATTAATCCTGTTATCATTAACTGAACCTTTTTTTCCTGACAAATCTGTATTAAATATCCACTATTTATAGACACAGTTCAAGAAACCTATGATACATCTGTGAATAGAATCAAACATTAATGCCTTGATGGACCCTATCTTTTATGGGGATTATGATCTTAAACAAGAAACAAAAATAAAGAAGTGAAAATAGTATACTATATTAGATTATGATAAGTGCAATGGAAGAGTATAGCAGGATATATAGAACTTGGAGGGGGAAATTACAGTTTTAAATAGCTGCAGTGAGATGGGGATTTTTAAGCAAAGACTAGAAGGATGCAAGATATAAAACCATAGAAATATTTAGAGGGGAAATTCAGACAAAGAATATAGAGCACAAAGTGAGGGGTTGGTCTGGAATATTTGTGGAGTTGCAATGTGGACTCAGTGACATAAACAAGAGAGAGGCAAGATAGATAATTATAGGGAGTCAATGACATAAAGGTTTGCAGACCATTGTGTGGTCTTTATAGTTTTCTCAAAGAGCAACAAGGAAATGTTAACACATTTAAGGTAAGAATGACATGGTCTACATGCTCAATCTGACAAATATTGGAGAATAAACTTTAAGGGAGTGTGCATGGCAGGGATGGAATCACAGAGAGAAGATAGGAGGCTACTGCAGAATCCCAGAGAAGACCATAGTGAGTCAGAGTAGCAATAGGGAAGGGGAGGAGATATTGTCCAATTAAGGTTTTATCTGAAAGTACAGCCAACAGGCAATTTTGACAGGCTGGTTTGAGATAAAGAAAGAGAAATTAAGGTCAACTCCAAGTGTTGATCTCCAGCAACTAGACATATTAAGCTATTGTCAACTAAGATAGATGGGAAAGAATTTGGGTAGAACAGCTCATTTTTCCCTTTTAGACTGGAGAGTGATGATCAAGTGTTCAATTTTAAATATATTTACATTTTAGAAGTGGAATTATCAGGTAGGCTACTGTGTCTATGAGTTTGGACAGCTAGGTTGGAGTATATTTGGGAAATAGCAAACACATTTACTCATATCATAGACTTTGCAGACATAAGATTATATGGGATTAACAAAGGAGTATAGATAAGAAATGAGGCTTCCAAACTGGCTATGAAATTGAGAGAAATCACCATGGAGACTGAGTTCTAGCAACAAGTGAATAAGATGGAAATCAAACAACAATTATGACAACAACCATGGTTGCCCTGGAAGCCTAAGGAAGATAGTTTGTCAAGAGAAAAGAGCTACCAAGAACATAAAATATGACACTAAATGTTGTATTTACTGGTACTAGAGTACTAGACTTCACTGGTGATAGTGAAAAGCAGTTTCAGTCAAAAGATGAGAGTGGAAGACTGAATCACATAGGTTCAAGAGAAAATTGGAGGAAGAATAGAATCTACAGTAAAATATCACTGTATTCTTGTGAAGGGAACCAATAAAATGTATACCTGGGATAGTAGGTGTAAAGGAAAGTGATGTTAAGATAAGCTTTCTTGTTTTTAATGGGAGAAATGATGTCATTTTATATGGCTAAATAAATTATTTAGTAGGGAAGTAAAAAACAAGGATATAAATGAGATAGAGATAAATTGCTGGAGCAATGTTCTCGAGTAGGTCTGATCAAGGTTACAAATGTAAGTATTAGTTTTTGATAGAAAATGTAAACAACTAATCCATAGCAAGAGGAAAACAGCATGGAAGTATATCTGTAATTAGATGTTGGGGGCACCTACGGAAATGATCTTTTGATTACTTAATTTTGTGAATTAATAATCATGAGAGGATGAGGATGGTGAAGGAGGTATTAGACAGGAGCAGGCATCAGAAAGTCATTGAGGGGAGTGGGTCAACCAGTTAATGAGGGGGATATAGAATGACTGCAGGACAGTGTTAAAGTCAATGTAAGGTTAATGATTAAGAATTTCAAGTGCAAAGAGTTATTGTGGTTGTATATTTTCCCATAGCCACATTAAGCTTCTGGGTACAAGGATGAGGCAGGCAGAAAGTTGGATTTCAACAGGGTTGTAGTAAGGTACTTTTACAGTAACTGATCATGGGATTAAAAACTTCTTAAGGACAGAAGGAAGGACATCAATGGATTGAGTGACCGCAGAAAAGGAACAGGAGCATCAGTGGAGTCCTAGTTTCCTAGCAGAGGAAGCTCACCTGAATCAGAGGACACGATGATCAGAGAGAAGGCTTCATAGAATAGAGATAGTGAAGGGCTGAATTCTTGAGAGCAACAAGGCTATGACAGAAGAAGTGGTATGACAGGCATAAGTAGGGTGAGCGTAAAGTTAGAAATCAATAAAGTAGGGTTCTAGAAGAACTATCTTGGTTCATTGAAGTCTAGACTGAGTCTTAGGGAGGAATGTATGAGAGTACCCTGAAAGCCAGTATAATGTACATGTATCTCACATTGTTTTGTTAAATTATAAGTTACTGTTTGCTTAAAAGCAAGATTTACTGTTTTACATAGTGCTCCTATAAGGATGTAGAATTACAAAACAAAGTATCAGCAACAGCTTCATGCATAGAGGCTTCTCTTATAGTTTTAAAAGTGTTATCTTACTCTTGCTACATTTCTTCAAGCATCTTCAATATTATTTTCCACTCTGCTTTCCTAAACCTTAAGCCTTCAAATGGTTTCCACATCATTTAATAGCTTGCTATGAATGGCTCTGCTTTTCTAACCTGTTTAGTTAAAAACCGGTGCTGTTGATCCATTTCAGTTCTCAGTGTTTGGTTTCTTGTTTCCACAGCTGCTTTTTGCTCGCCTCACCTCTCTGATGCTGTCAGCAAGAGAGCAAGGCTAAGATGGAAAATACAGAGTTCACATTCACACTCCTTTTCCTTGAATTCTGGCTTACTTCCAGCCACCTACTCCCTCATTGCGGTTCACAGTAATTTAATCTTGCTTTACACAAAGAAAGTAAATTTTCCAGTTTAATTTAAAGTATATAAGATTAGAAATAAGAAGTGTGATACAATTAAAAAGAAGAAAAATGCAGCCAATCCAATAAAAGAAATTGACACCTCAGAGGGCAAATAAGAAACCCACATCTCGTTCCATAGTGTTCTATTTCATTCCAAAATGAATCCCTGCTGTAGATTTCACTTCCCCATTGGGAAATAAGTTTCCCTTTCTAGAAGAACAAATATATGATATGTGGTTGACAAGCTGCCCAATAACCCATAGCTATTTATTGCCAAGAATTCCATGCAAAGCAATCTAACACAATCACTGCTCAAGATTCCATGTACTCTAAGATTGACGAGCTTTTTTGGAGAGCTTCCTAAAAATACAGAGATGTGATGTTTAATATATGCAGCCGATGTCTATTCCTGGCGAGTTCCCCAATTACCTGGCTTGATCATTCTGCACTCTAAAATACATAGCAAACCCTCAAGAGTAATCCATAATAAATTCCTTAGCTCAAATCAATAATGCATATTTTAAAATATGCTGCTCTCTTTCATTTCTTAATTTTGCATAGTTTAAAGCTGTATAGTTCTATATTTGTCTATCTCCAGAATAACACAATTTCCTTCATGGCTTTTGCCCCAAAATACATCTCCATGCTTTCCTTTTGCATCACTTCTAACCGAGCTCTTTATCCTCCTCTCTTCTTTAGTTTTATTAATGAATCAAAATTTGAAACTTTAAGATGAGTTATTATATTTTCTTTGGAAAACTTTATTCTGACAACAATGCTATGGCTTCTTTCAAGTTTTCTGATTTTATTGTTCTCCTTTCCTCAGAAAATTACCTAAAATGTTATATAAACTTCAATTCTATATGTGCAAATGGAGAAAACTCATGGTGCAAATGGGGTAGTGATAGTTTCCTAGCTTTATTAATTATCAGAGCAGTGACACCTAGAATCTAGATGAAATACTAAAACTAGAGGCTAAATATCCTCTTCTTTAGTTCTTGGATTTATTAGAGAAGAATCATCTATACGTTGAACAAAAGAGGGAAAATCAATTAAATTAGAAATATTACCACAGGCACTTGTACATCCACATACAACAAGTGTTGATTTCTTTTCTTGTGAAGAAAACAGTCTTACTGTTTTGACCCACTGCTTCCCTTACCCCAATAATAATACAAAGAACAAAAGGAACCAATATCTTAGCTTTTCATCCTTTTTACTTATAGTCATTTATAAAACAGAATTTGCTCCTTCATACAGTTAGAAAAATATATAACTGAAGAGTTTTCTCTCATAACACAGAATTTAATTGGTAGCAAAGCCCTTTAAGCTTTTGTGAAGCAGGAAGTCCTCCTCTTTGGACTGGAAAACTTCAGTTTGAAGGAGAAGAGAGAAGCCATGCAATCGTTGTTTTAAATGTGACTCTGACTACCTTGCTAAAGCAGAAGCTGAATTTTTCTTCCATATTTACATTTTTCTCACACAGGAAATTAATATTTTTTTAACTTTATTCTGTTTTCTTTATAAACATTTTGAACAAGTGAGGCAGAGAACAATAGTCTCTACCTGCTGGAGGGGGAGGGACTATATCTGGTGATCTTAAATTGTGAACCCTTTTGATTTCCTGGTGGCTCAGACAGTAAAGAAACTGCCTGCAATGCAGGAGACCTGCTCTGAATCAATCCTTGGGTCAGGAAGATCCCCTGGAGAAGAGAATAGCAACCCACTCCAGTATTCTTGCCTGAAAAATTCCATGGACAGAAGGAGCCTGGTAGGCTGCAGTCCGTGAAGTTGCAAAAGGTCAGGAAGACTGAGCAATGAACACTTGTAGGATGGAAATGGCTTTGATTCATAAGCTTACTTGAGCTATTTTTTTTTTAATTTCAGGCTGCATATCATTTTTAAATATNTATATTTGCATATAAATGGAAAACATTTATGGAACACAGATACATTAAAAATGTTTATTTTATAATGTTTTGATATTTGAGTGATATAGTAGTTTAATTTTTAAAACATATGAATCTGCATAAATTCTCATTAATTAATGTTTGATGGATATATTTGTTATCTGTTGCTGCATAATAAATTACCCCCACAATTTAGCAGTTTAACATAATAAGTATTTATTATCTCTCATAGTTTCTGAGGATCAGGAATGTGGGAGTAGCTTAGCTAAAGTGTGCCTCATGCTCTCTCAAGAGATTTTAGCCAAACTATGTACCAGCGCCATAGGCATGCTAAAAGTGGCCTGGGATAGGAGAACCTGCTTGCAAGCCCACTCACATGTCTCTTGGCAAGGAAACATGGTCCTGTATGGCTCTTTACCAGAGTTAGCTCTTCTTCCTGTCAGGCTCTTTATAAGGTCTCTGAAAACATGGCAGTTTGCTTCCTCCAGAGAAAGGGGAAGGGAAAGAGAGATCCCAAGATGGAAACCATAGTATTTTATAACCTAAGTTCACAAGTAATATAGTATTATCAAAGTATATACTATATGCACAGTATATACAGAAAACTGGGATTTACTACACATATAGGGAGAATACCACATAAGGCTGTGGATACTAGAGAAAAGGGATCATGGGACCATCTTGAAGGCTGCTGGCTACTATAGTTAGATATAGTTCCTAAACCTGTTTTATTCACTTCTGAAATTAGCTACTTTGTATGTATGATGAAAAGTAGCACAATAAAACTGTGTTGCATGATTAAACAAATACTAAAAGTTAAGCCCACTTGCATGTTTCAAACATGCTTATGGGCAATAAGTACATTTATCTAGCATGCAACAAACTTTAAATGATTATGAATGGGATATAATTGCAATCAATAAACTTCATTCTCAGGCATATGTATAACTGTGGCTGATTTGTGTTGATGTGTGGCAGAGGCCAACATAGTATTTGAAGGAGTCCTTGGGCCTAGAAAAGAAGATAAAGACCTCAAAGGCCTCCGGCCTGGAAAAAGAAGATAACGACCTCAAGGGTCCTTGCTGAACCACCCGACTTCGGGGATGACAAAATTGAACTTTAAGTCCCTCCCTGATACGCCAGGCAGATTGCATCAGCCCGGGACCCCACTGCTGTTCACCCTCCTTACTAAATCTCCCCGGATCACTTTCGCAAAACTTCTCCTTAAATATGAAGCCTCCCTGATCCCGCATGCGCTCAGCCTGGTCGTTACGTTAGACTGATGGTCACTCTTCCTTGCCTGAATAAAGGTAACCTGTCTCCATTTAGGTCATCTTCCTTTCTTCATTGCCTCGTCTCAAACTAAATTTTACAGTGTTGAAGAGCAACTGTCTTCTAATAATTGTATTTTTTCTATACTTCTCAATAGTGTACAATTATAATCTTTGATAAGTATTTAAAAAAATTTTAAAGCTTCATTCATAAAGTTAAATTTGTTTTTGAATAGAGATTAAATTACTTGTTTGAAATCATTAAAATAGAGTTATATGAAATTCAGACCATGTACATGGATTTCTAGGTGACTCAGACTTTCTAACCTACAGAAGAGTTGATATGTGCAAGAGCCTGAAATCTCAGATTTCCTAAACTTTTTGGACAGCAGAAATACTTCATTCATCTCTAATAAGATTAACACTCCCCTCTTGCTTAAAGACAATACAGAAGCTTTGTTCTGTCTTGCAAGTCAGGTGGCACTCCTGTCTGGATTTACAGCCACCTTCAGTGCTGGCCACCAACCCCATAACTAAGGTCAAATCACAATGTAACAGACCCAGAGAACTGCTGGGCCTCTCAAGAAAAAGAACTATGAACTGAAGGAGTTGCAGGACCCAGCCAATGTGTACTGGGAGATACAAAGAACAAAGACATTGAGAGGTGGAATATGGTAAATGGAAAGCAAATTTACATAAGAGAGTATTCATTGATAAGGAATTGCTCTCTTAATGCATCCCCCAATGAGATGGTGCTAATAGTGGCTAATTTGAGTCTTACAAGCTTGGAAAAAGCAATGGCTTTCTCAACATGAAGTAAAAATGCAAGAGTTACCATGGAAAGTGGTAGAGGTCTGGGTAAAATGGCTCTGAGAAGTGAAACTATTATGGAATGACTATGAAGTTTAGAAAAGCCACTAGCTAAGTATATTCTCTAGGAGAGACGGGAACATATTATTTATGAAACTGATGAAAACATATCCTGTTGATTTACTTTGCTATACCCCTGAAACTGACACAACATTTTAAATCAAGTGTACTCCAATAAAATTTTAAAATATTCAGTTTTTCCTATAGAATAAAGGGAGATATAAATATGCAAGGAAAACAAAAAGAATATTCTGTTGGTAAGGGCATCAGCAATTTTGAGAAGCTAAACGATGTCTTCTGTGTTATGGGACTTAAAAGGGATGATACTGCTATAGATACTAACTCCCTGATAGTAAGAGAGGGCGTATTAAGGCTTGGTGGCAAAGCATAATCAGTAAGAATAGCAATGTCAGAGTGCTAGCCAGTGGAGACAGATGTGTGAAGATATATAAAGATGGTTACTAAAATCAAAATGTCATAGATAGCCAACAATGCTTATTTCTCAATCTATATAATCAAAATAATAAATTATGGATGATCTGGATATGGAGGGCATCTGGTGCAATAAAAAATATAATTATCCTTTCTTAGATTTGGGACTTGAGCCAGTTTTCAAACCTGGCATGACACTGACTGATGTAAAGACCAAGTTTGCAAGAGGAAGGAAACTGTAATACAACCAGTGCACAGTTATGATTCATTCAATCCTCCCACAAGGAGACCTATGTCTGCTCACTTGAATAAAAATACACTGGAGAAATGGGAATAGATAGAGAATTGCTGGGAAACAGAGACCAAGTTAGCAACAATAACCAGTGGACTCAAAGTGTCACCATGCCCTCTCAGAGCAGATGCATATTGGAACAGATGATAAACTGAATCTAGCCTTGTCATAATTAGCTATGATTCCACTGAGTCCATGAATGCAGTTAATGTTTATTTCACCGGTATGTACAATTGGAATAGACAGACACAGCCATTGCCATAACTCCCACATGTGTACCTTGGTCTCTGGGTTAAAGTTATAATAAAGGAGAAGCTATAATATAGGAAAAGTCCAGCAGAAATATCTGAATCTGCCTACCTGAGAAAGAGGTTAAACTTACCAAAAAATCTTGTCTAGAGGCAAAAATTAGCAACACCTTTAAATATCTAAAAAATGCAGAGTAGTGAACCTCATTACATACCCATTTAATTCATCATTTGCCAAAGGATTTATCTAGCACTTATAAAAATCAGATGGATTCTGAAGGATTATGCGGTATTACCGCAAACTGCACAAGCAAAGAGTAGCCTCAAGTATAGCTGCTGGAGTAGCTTTATTATCTTTGTTAGAGCAATTAACACGGTCTTGGGAGTATATAATAGCAATTGCCAAGTGAAGGTGTTCTTTTCTATCTCCATCATGAGGGAGGGTCAGAGTAGTTTATATTCAGATTACTCCCAGAACTACGTTAAATCCCTCTTCCTTTGTCAATCATAATAGGGACTTGGACCTCCTAAACATTGTATAGAAATTCCCATTGGTTTACAACTTCAATAATATTAGGTTGTTCACAAGAATGGAGTAAGAAAGGGTGGGTAATTGTAATGTACAAGTGCTCAAGAAGATGTGAGATAAACACTGAGAATCCAAGGGTCTACTGCATGGGAGAGGTTTTGAAGAATCAGATGGTCTGGGGCATAACCAGATTTCTCCTCTAAAATAAAAGACAATGTATGTTTCAAGTCTCCTGTGCCTCCCAGTACTAAAAAGGGAGACAATTCCTAGCAGGCATCTTTCGCTTCTAGAGACAGAACATTGCACACTTGAAATACTATTTGTTCCTTTTACCAAATGACCTGAAAAGTTTACCTTCTGATCAGAGTTCAGAGCAGGGAAGGGTTCTGTAACACTTCCACAGTTACTGTTGTGTAAGCAGTCTTACTGCTTAGGCCATGTGACCAAGAAAACTCGACAGTAGTCAGCGCATCTGTATTGAAAAGGTATCACCCTTTGGTAGCGAGTAAGGAAATCCCCAACAGAAGAACAGCAACATTGACCTCTACGATGCAGAAAGAAATTCCTGCCATCTACAACAAAGAATTATACACTATTAAAAAAAAATGTCTGCCAGAATGCTATGAGGTTCTGGTAGAGGAAGTGTAGTTGGCCATCAGATATCACATGATTCCATGGCTAGAGCCACACATCATGAACTGAGGTCTCTCAGAAAATTCAAGTCATCAGATTGGACAGACTCAGCAGTAACAATCATGAAAAGTAACATACCCAGTTGTAGGTACAACTAGTACAGCAGAACAAGGTTGGGCTGCAGGAACAGATGGCCCAGACCCCTGTGTTGTCCCCACTGTTACACCACTGCCTTTCCATCAGTGTAAATCTATGTCAATATGTTGGAACCTTATGACAGGAACCACTGACCCTAAAATTTACCATATTCCTCAGAATCTAATACAAAAATAAAATGGCTGGAAGACAAAAGCTGAAATATCTGCTTGGAGATGATGGCAGGGAGAATAGAGTACCATTCTCCAGGATGTAGAGTATAATCTAAATCAGTAACTCTTTTATAGAGTGTTATGTCCTCAAGAGGTAAAAATATGTAAGTCTGAGTACCTACGGTTCAACTTGAAGTAACTTTGTTACCATAATTTCTAGTGCTCCATTTGGAAATTCATGATTTCTATCCCCAGAATCTATGATATGAACATCTAGAGGTCTTGGTTCAAAAAAGGAAAACTCTTCTACAAGGAAATAGTATAAGAACCAGTAAACTTTAAGCCCCGCCTTCTGCTGGTTTCTTTGTCTCCTTATGCCATAAGACTATCATGTAAGGAAAGAAGTCACATTTTGGTATCAGTAACTGATCATGATAATGAGGAAGATATAATATTGGGAAATGTAGCAGGGAATACTATTTTCACATCTTTTGGTTTTTTCCCTGTGACTTTTGATGCTAACTGACAAGTACAGGAGCTGCAGATTGAGAATACTTAGTATAAAGAGATTTAGTGATGAGTGTTTGGGTCACCCTAACATATTAGCTACCAAAACATTCAGAGGAGCTCACTGGAGTGAGAGGAATCTAGAAGGGTAATAGGGGAGGTGACACATATCGGCTATGGCCCAAACAACAAGCTTTAGTAGAAGAGACTGTAGGGATTATAGTTTGTTCCACTAACGTTCCCTTGAAAATTTCTCCAGGAAGAGAGCAATCAAATTCTGTAATTTTTCCAGATGGTATTAACCTTTTATATAAAGGTAGATCAGAGCAGCATAAGGATGGATGGTGGGGAAAGCCATGGGGTACTAGAAAATGCCCCACATTGCTTTCAGAATGGAGACATGTATCTTCCAGCAGCCAAGAGAATTACCTGCTGATAGCTCATAGCCTTGTTCCTCCACACAGATTTCTCTTGGCTGTAAAAATCTACCTGAATCAGGGCTTTGCTCTCCTCCCATCAATACAGGGACACAAGGGCCCAGCCCACTATTTAGGGCAACTCTGAAGGGCCATCCTGGACTCAGGTCTCCTGTTCGTGATGACCTTTATTTGTGACAGCATCACAGTCCCAAATTTGTCCTTGTCTCTCCTCACCCATATACTCATGCTCCCGAAGCCACGTCCCAGTATACTTTCTCCCCATATAACTTTATTTCAGAGTTTGCTTCTTGAGAATCTGATTTTAAGACAGAGTAAACTTTTTACTTTTGTACACATGTGGAATGTGTAAAAAAAAATTAAATGCAGGTTGAGTGGATTTTGATTTTAAACTTATCTGCTTAATACTCAGTCCCATTTCCCCTTATATAATGAGAGCTCCAGGTCGTGGTCATCTTCCTTACTGCTTCTACGTGTCACTGAGTAGGATTTTCCCAGGTCACCAACACCTTGTTTTGCATGGAAAGATTTTCAAGGCTTTCAGCTTTCCTCTTCTCAAACTCATCTGGGTCTGAGGTCATATCTTTCATCCCAAGTAGGTTTCCAAACTTATTTGTCAAGCCGTTAAAACCTGGAATTAGTTCCCAGACCTCTAGATTATTTTGGCAACATTTTAAAATGTCTCAAAATGCACAGCAATGCCTGTGCTTTTAATTGCAAGGTTATTTCTGGGACTTGTGGATTTCCTTTTCCATTTATGAATGTGCTATCTATAAAAAGTTTGTTTTGTTATATTATAAAAGGGTATCTTATGTATTATTGACAAAAGAAGTGGTCTTCACCTGCTCAGCTGGCCATGTAGCTGGAATCAAAACACTCCCCTATTCAGTCAGAGAGTAATATTTAATGAATATAAAATAATCTAGAAAACATTTTTATATAAAGCAAATGTCACCAGTATGACCCATTTCCCCAACAGAACATTTTGCAAGAAAATCTGGTATTTAAAAAATACACATTTACATGTCCATATATGTCTCAGACTGTTTGGGCTGCTATAACTGAATACCATAAGCTGATTTATAAACTACAGAAATTTATATTTTGCCATTTTGGAGACTGGCAGATTCAGTATCTCATGAGGGCCTGCTTCATGGCCCACAGTCTGCAGTCTTTCTCTCAGTGTTCTTACAGTGTGGAAGGCCAAGAGGGAGTTCTTTGGGGTCTCTCCTAAAAGGGTATTAATCCCATTCATGAGCGTTCTATTTTCATGACCTAATTATCTCCCAAAGTCCCATCTCCAAATAGGTTGATGCTTCAATACATGAATTTTGGAGTGACACAAATACTCAGTCCACAGCAGTGTATGCATGTATAGTTTTTACAAAATAAGGTATTTCAACTTTCTTTCTTTTCCTGTGGTCTACAATGTGCTTTCAGTTTCTCCAACATGCTGAGAGATTTCAATATCATAGAAATATTTAATCTATTTAGATTTTCAAACTATAAAAATAGAAAATAGAGCTAGTTCTTATTATATATCAAAATAATTGTACAATGAGTCTGATTAAATATTTTAGAGGAAAATATGATATACTACATAGCAATGTTTGCTATTATTTATAAGAATGAAAAAAAAACTGGAAAGTTGGTAGGCTTTAGAATCAGAACATCTAAATCCAAGTTCTGCTTCTCTCTTTAGTTTGCTGATTTTAAGAACATCATCAAACTTAGAATAGCAAAGATCCCTCATCTGGGAAACGGGGCCAGTTACTTAAGGAAATTGTAGTGTCTCATGTACTCAGTTGCTCAGTCATGGTCGACTCTTTTTGACCTCATGGACTGTAGCCCACCAGGGCCCTCTGTCCATGGGATTCTCAAGTCAAAATTACAAAGGTTGCCATTCCTTCTCCAGTAGTGTCATAAGGCACCAATTAATATGAAGATTGTGAACTCATAAAGTAACACCTCAAATGTAGTCTTCTTCAAAATCATCCTATTGGTCATCATACTTTTAAGCAAAGTATAATTTCTGGTGTGGACAAATAGTGAATGAAATTTTCTACAAACATATGCAACTATAATTGTGAAGGTTGAAATGAGAATGCTATCTACAAGTGGGAAAGCTTTGTGAAAATTTATTAATTAAAAACCACCTGTTAAGTATTTATATTGGGTAACGACATCATAAGTAAATCCTATAATTTGCTTGTCCTATTCTGTAGAAATGCTGTGCCTAGATCTATGGCTTAAATGCTTAAATTGTAAATAATCATGACATTTAATTACATTACTGTTTGTAAAATTAAGCAACTAGAATAACTGGAGAATTCAAGAATTAAAAAATCAGACATAAGCACCTATCACTAATAGCTGCAGCAAGGCCTTCTTCCACCAAACCATTTCCTACAATAGCAGTTATAGTAACAACTTAAAAATACACAGAATTAGAGAGGCTTTGGCAACCTACTCCAGTGTTCTTGCCTGGAGAATCCCAGGGGCGATGGAGCCTGGTGGGCTGCTGTCTATGGGGTCACACAGAGTTGGACACAACTGAAGTGACTTAGCAGCAGCAGCAGCAGCAGAGAGGCTTCAGTGATAAAAATTTACTTTAATATCAGAATGGAATTACCTTGCACACAAAATAGATACCCTGCCATGAGATTCAATTATAACCTATTGTGATGATCTATCTCTGAGGGTAATTTAATATGATAACATTAAATATTGAATTCCTATTACTAACACTCCTAATTTAACTTTATGCTTACCAAGAAACCTCTAAATAACAATGCTTGGCATTCTCTAATCAGTGCCTACAGGAAAAGATTAGGCATTGGATTACCTTTTATATTTCTTTCTCACTGTCAACTAGTTGTATTGTTATTCTCTACAATTACATCAAGCTTGGTTAATATGTGACTACCTCAGAGAAATGGAACCCCTTGATGTTTACAAATTAGCCTGCTATGAACTCCGAGCTGAGGTTAAAGAACTAAGTTTAAGCTTAGACAGAACTTTCTGGGCAGCCAGCAGGACATTCTCAGGTAGGACTGTCTCACGGCATGCTGCATGTACCTTTTCTTGAATGTTCTTCAAGCAGAAGACTGTCTGATTCATTTA
>SJYQ01096339.1:78349-141370 GCA_006410935.1 Redunca redunca | reverse complement strand
CTTAATTTGTACAAATTCTAAGTCTAAATGAAATTATAGCAACTTTTCTAAATTCCATAAGATTAAAAATACTGAGTTAGACATAAGATTTCTTTTACTCAAATACCCTGCTTCATGATAGTCACTCTAATGACTCATCATTTCTTTCAAAAATATTTTTGAACCCCTCCAAAATAACAATATGGCTAATTGATATTTATTGTGTACTTATTAAATGTAAAAAATATTGTAAATATTCTGTTTCCATGAATTAATTTAACTTACATGGCAGTTTCCTTCTCAAAGTCAGAGACTATGTAGTGAAACCATAAGACTTCTTTTTTTTTTTTTAAACCATAAGACTTCTGGCCTCATTCACCATGGGTCTCTCTTAGGGCAACCTCCTAACTTCTCTAAATCAGAGAGAATACTGTTCTCAATATCAGAAGTCCATCTAGGAATGTTAACAACTTAAAGTATCAACAGTTCTGGCTTTCTTTACTGGAGACTCTAGAGGAGATTCTATTCCCCTGTGTTTTTCAGCTTCCAGCAGACAGCTACATTCCTTGGAGGGTAGTCTCCTTCCTCCACCTTCAAAGTCAACATTACATCTCCCTGAACATGCTTCTGTGATCATAACTCAATCTGATTCCCTTCTTCTGCTTCCCTCTTTGACTTTTAAGAAGGCTTGTGATTATATTGGGTACTCAGTTAGTGAAAGGGATTAGGGAAATTAAGAGGTACAAACTTCCAGTAACAAAACAAGTGAGTCACAGGGATGAAGTGTACAGAATGGGAAAGGTAGTCAGTGATATTGCATTATCTTTGTATAAAGACAGATGGTAACTAGACTTATCTTGGTGATTGTTTTGAAATGTACAGAAATATAGACTCATTATGTTGTGAACCAGGATCTAATATAGTATTGTAGGCTACTTATACTTCAAGAAAAACATACTTATAGAAGAGATATATTTTACCAGAGGCAGGGGCTGGGGGTAGGGAAATTGGATAAAGGTAGTCAAAAGCCACAAACTTTCAATTATAAGATAAATATATACTAAGCATGTAATGTGCAACATGATTACTACAATCAGCAGTACTCTATGTTACAAAGTTTTGGAAGGAGTAAATCCTAAGAGTTCTCATAAAAAGACAAAAAATTTTGTCTTTTATTTCGTATCTATATGAGATGATGGATGCTCACTATACTTATTTTGGTAATCCCTTCATGGTGTGATTAAGTCAAATCATTAGACTGTAAACAGTAACTTATTCAGTGCTGTGTGTCAATTATCTCTCAGTTAAACTGTAAAGAAAAAAGTCTACATGGCAAATTTTATGTGGCATATATAATATTCATTCTCAGTTTGCGGAGGCAGAAACCAAAGTCTAGATATTAAACAACTGTTTCTTAATACCAACACTAAAAAAATGAGAAAACTGACCCTTGGATCCAATCTGAGGTTTGAGCCTCTTTTGGGTGTTCAAATTCTTTATAGTGATATAAATTCTCATGCTTTAACGCTTCTGCCTTTTCCATCCTGTTGGCTTTTCTACATGTTAGGTGTTTTAGACAGAGGCACTAGTTTAAATCTGACAGACAGAAATCGATGTTCTGAACAAGAAAGCTTTTGAATTTGATGTTGCATGTCTTTTTCACGTTTTCATTCTCTTGCTTCTTCTGTTCTGGGTCTCCAGAAATTTGTCTTTCTCTTGTCCTATTTGACTGATAGGCAGAATCAACTTTGTGAAAGCTGTTCAGGTATGCAGACATACAAACTAGTAACAAGAAACCGTCATGACTAGATTTGCATCAGAAATGATAGGAAATATTGACAAGAATACTTTAGAAGCAGTCACTTGTGTTTGTGGTGAAAAATGATGAGAAAGAAACAATCAGTAATCAAACTGCTGATTTTTTCTTGACTGGACAGACTAATGAGTGCAGTGATGAATTTCATCCTAGTCTTTCATTTTACATAGATCCATAAAATGTAGCTTCAGTTGGATAAAAATATCTAGCTCAATAAGGGACAGAAAAGTATAATATTTAAGTATCAGGCCAAGTAATAATGGTTCTTAATTTGAAATTGGAATATAACGTTAAATATGATAATAAAATGTAATAAATTTTTGCCATATGATCCAGTAATCCCATTCCTGGGCATATAATCAGACAAAACTATAATTCAAAAAGATACATGCAGCCTAGTGTTTATAGAAGCACTATTTACAATAACCAAGACATAGAAACAACATCAGTGCCCACAATAGGATGAATAAAGAAGATACAGTGTGTACATGTGTATATATATATACACACACACGCAGAGAATGAAATAATTACTCAGACATAAAAGAATGAAATATATGCCATTTAAGGCAACATAGGTGGAACTAGAGACTATCATACTAAGGAATGAAAGTCAGAAAGAGAAAGGCAAATTCCATATGATATCACTTACATGTGAAATCTAAAATATAACACAAATGAAGGTAACTACAGAACAGATATAGACAACAGACTGTGGTTGCCAAGGGGAAGTGGAGTGGAGGAGGGAGAGTTTGCGGTTGGCAGATGAAAAATATTATATATAGGATGGAAAACCAATAGGTCATACTATACAGCACAAGGAACTATATTCAATATTCTGTGATAAACCATAATGGAAACTAATATGTGAATATGTATATATTCTTTTACTGTAAATCAACTATGCTTCAATACAGCTTTTAAAAACTTAATAAGTAATTATACAGAGGCTCAAAATTTTATTATTCAAATTGGTATGAAGTTTTATTTTGGTCTTAGACTATTTTGAAATGAATTGATTTGTTTTATCTCAGTACTTAACTTCAGGGTGTTTTTTAATCTTCATGCTCAAAGACCTAGTGTCTTTATTTCTTCCCATTTATCATTTATAAAATGAAGTTCTTATAATAATAATGGCTAACATATTTTTTTAAGAAACTTAATGGCTATAGGGGACTTAGAGCAACATGAAACACACAGTAAACACAAAGTGAATATTAGATAGTATCTTCATTATTACTGCTGTTTTATTGCATACAGGATAATACAGTATGGCTGTACAAGAGATCTTCTGTGTGCTTGCATCTATGATCTCTTAGGTGAATAGCGAAATGATACAAAATAATGAGGACAATGTTTGTTCCCACAGCAATGGTGTAAACATATTAAACTTCACTCTGAAGAGTTTGGGGCAGAAAAATGTCTCTGCAAATTTTAGCTACTTCTAACATTTATTGCCCAGTCTTAAATTAGGAGACAAAATAACATATACTAACGCATATATATGGAATTTAGAAAGATGGTGATGATGACCCTGTATGCGAGACAACAAAAGAGACTCAGATCTATAGAGTGAACTTTTTGACTCTGGGGGAGAGGGAGAGGGAGAGGGTGGGATGAGATGGGAGAATGGCATTGAAACATGTATACTATCATGTAAGAAACGAATCGCCAGTCTATGTCCGATGCAGGATGCAGGATGCTTGGGGCTGGTGCATGGAGAGGACCCAGAGAGATGTTATGGGGTGGGAGTTGGGAAGGGATTCATGTTTGGGAATGCATGTACACTTGTGGTGAATTCATGTAAATGTTTGGCAAAACCAATACAGTATTGTAAAGTAAACTAAAGTTAAAATAAAAATTAAAAAAAAAAAAAGGAATGTGGTTCCATTTAGCCTTCAATCAGGATGATATTTAAATTGCCTCCAGCAGAACAAAAACATGCATTGTTGAAAAACAAAACAAATCACAACAATTAAAAGCAAAACAAAACAGAAATCCAAAAAAGAAAGCTAATATGTTCAAAAACCTTTCTTCTTCACAACCTACAGTCCATATGCTTAAGTCTATTGTGTCTTAATCTAAGAAGATATGTATAACAGATGGTATGTTGGTGGTAAGCTTAGTTAAGCCAGTCTTCTGTTAAGAAAGATTGCTGCTGCCTGTATTTCTGATTTATTCTACCCATTTTAATGTGACTCTTAAATGGCAAGTGTGACAAGTGGAACAGTTAAATATTTGTGTTACTCTAAATCTTGATGACCATTTATATAGTTATTACATAAAAAACATATCTGTTTTCAATGTTTATTTCTAAATCCAGTATATCTAAAGTTTTTACTCCATATAAATAAAGTTCTCAGGTGCTAAATATGGGAAATTTTGTATACCCTAGAGGTCCGTGGCCAAACCACACTACTTATATTTTTAGAGAGCTACATTTTGTTTTATAAAAAAGATATTCTATCCTGAGTTCATGGCTGTGGCACTTTAACTCACTATATGGAGGCTACTTGAGCAATCTGTTTTTCCAAAAATACCAGCTATATTGATTATACATACACACACACATATATATGTTCACAACATCAAAGATTCCATATTTCAGTTTTTGGTAAATACAACTACATCAGTTCAGTTCAGTTCAGTCGCTCAGTCATGTCTGACTCTTTGCAACCCCATGGACTGCAGCACGCCAGGCCTCCCTCTCCATCACCAACTCCCAGAGTTTACTCAAACTCATGTCCATTGAGTAGGTGATGCCATCCAACCATCTCATCCTCTGTCATCCCCTTCTCCTCCCGCCTTCAATATTTCCCAGTATCAGGGTCTTTTCAAAAGAGTCAGCTCTTCACATCAGGTGGCCAAAGTATTGGAGTTTCAGCTTAAACATCAGTCCTTCCAGTGAATACTCAGGACTGATCTCCTTTAGGAGAGACTGTTTGGATCTCCTTGCAGTCCAAGGGACTCTCAGTTAATTTCTCCCTCAATCAGTCTCTCCCCTCAGGAAGCTTCAATAAGCCTCTTATCCTTCTCCATCTGAGGGTAGACAGTCTGAAAACCACAATCACAGAAAACTAACCAATCTAATCACATGGACCACAGCCTTGTCTAACTCAAAGAAACTATGAGCCATGCCATGTGGGGCTACCCAAGATGGACCGGTCGTGGTGGAGAGTTCTGACAAAATGTGGTTCACTGGAGAAGGGAATGGCAAACCACTTCTGTACTCTTGCCTTGAAAACCCCATGAAGAGTATGAAAAGGCAAAAAGATAGGACACTGAAGATGAACTCTCTAGGTCAGTAGGTGCCCAGTATGCTACTGGAGATCAGAGGAGAAACAACTCCAGAAAGAATGAAGAGATGGAGCCAAAGGAAAAGCAACATCCAGTTGTGGGTGTGACTGGTGATGGAAGCAAGTTCTGATGCTGTAAAGAGCAATACTGCATAGAAACCTGGGAGGTGAGGTCCATGAATCAAGGTAAATTGGAAGTGGTCAAACAGGAGATGACAAGAGTGAGCACTGACATTTTAGGAATCAGCGAACTGGACTGGAGTGGGTGAATTTAACTCAGATGACCGTTATATCTACAACCGTGGGCAAGAATCCCTTAGAAGAAATGAAGTAGCCATCACAGTCAACAAAAAGAGTCCAAAACGCAGTACTTGGATGCCATCTCAAAAATGACAGAATGATCTCTGTTCATTTCCAAGGCAAACCATTCAATATCATGGTAATCCAAGTCTATGTCCCAACCAGTAAGACCAGTAATGCTGAAGAAGCTGAAGTTGAACAGTTCTATGAAGACCTACCAGACCTTCTAGAACTAACAACCAAAAAAGATGTCCTTTTCATTATAGGGGACTGGAATGCAAAAGCAGAAAGTCAAGAAACACCTGGAGTAACAATCTATATAGATGTTAAGTAACATTCCCCAAACTCACCCAAAATTTTGGTAAGAGAAATAGTGACCTTTGATAGAGTGTTATCATTATTACCACCTGTTAGTGGCAGATTCAGGTAATTATTACGAAGGACTTTGGTGACATTTTTTTTCTGATGATGTGACATTTTGTAATGAGCAGCGCTGAAAACACAGAGAATTTTGTTATCATTTAGGCAAATGGACAAATTTTCAATTATCTGTTTATTAGTAATTCTCTACGTTTGGAAAAATTTATGATTGTCCCTTTTTTCATAATTAGTAGCATAATACTAACCGTGTCATGGGATTACTTTTACTTACAAATTCTGGCATATGTTATCAATACAATGAAAACATATTAGTTCCTCCATTTTCTATTTTTCTTATAAGTACTTCATGCTACATCCCTTCCTAAAATTTATATTCACTTAAATTTTTGTTTTCCAAATATGTTATATCAGGACAAAAAGGACAGTTAATTTTATCTGTAGAATATTCTCTATGAAAGTTTCNAATTTTAATTTTATTGGAAGCTATAAGAATATATATAATTTTAAAATGCAAAGAATAGTTTTAGAAATGAATATAATTAATTTTTCAATGCATTACTTTTTATATAATTAGTTTAAGACAAAAGTCTGCAAAATCTTCTGTAAGGGGCCAGTTAGTCTTTGTGGATCATATGCAACTCTTTCACTATTATTAAGCTTTGCCATTATGTCATGAAAAGAGCCATAGACAATACAAAAATAAATGGTGCAGCTGGCTTCTAAAAAAGCCTTATTTCAAAAAGGGGCTAAAACAATGAAGTACTACAACATGTGTATTAAAATGATACTAAGAAATCTTTAAAGTTTACAATATCAATGATACTTTTGAAAAGCAACTGAAACTCATCCATCACTAATGGTATAGCCGGTTGGGCAAACAGGTTGAGTGTCTTGGAGAGTCCAGTTTGATTTGAAAATATATGTCCATCTGTCTGTTAATTTTTATAGCAACTTTATGATTTCCTTCAATAGATGAACAATCTCTGATCCATCTAGATAATGAAATATTATTAAAGACTAAAGTGAGCCATATTTAGCCATGAAAAAAACCTGGGTGAATCATAAATCTATATTTATTTGTAAATGAAGTCAGTCAAAAAAGCTACATACTGTATGATTCCAATCATACGAAAGTCTTGAAAAGATAAAATGATAGAGGCAGTAAATGAGGGGAGGGGAAACTGTTGAAAAGGTAAAGCACCTGGGATTTGTTTAGATGCTCTTCCGCACACTCTTCACATGTCTGGGTTACACTCAAACCAGCTCAATTCACATGAAATTTTTGAAGAGAGAATTCTTGATCAAACTTTCTAAAGAAGGCTCCTCCCACATTGCACATTTCCTAAATATCATAATCTATAATTATGCTCTGATATTTTACAGCTAATTTTGTCTCAACGTGGAAGTTGTTTCTAGTTTCATTTGCTCTAGAAGGGTTACGAACTGATGGAGAAGGCAATGGCAACCCACTCCAGTACTCCCGGCAGCTACCAGCACTCCCGGTAGGCTACAGTCCATGGGGTCGCTTAGAGTCGGACACGACTGAGTGACTTCACTTCCACTTTTCACTTTCATGCTTTGGAGAAGGAAATGGCAACCCACTCCACTGTTCTTGCCTGGAGAATCCCAGAGACGGGGGAGCCTGGTGGACTGCCGTCCTTGGGGTCACACAGAGTCGGAAACAACTAAAGCGACTTAGCAGCAGCAGCAGCAGTTACGAATTGAAGCTTTGAAAAGAATAGAACAGTTGATGTAAAATTTTCTTGTTTGAGATTATCAAATTTTCCATCTGATTAGATTAAGATTTCCCATTATCATTAGTAAACCACATAATAGGTTGTTATTCTTACTGTTAGACACTTGATGCCACTGTGCCCTGTTACTGTGATGTTAACACTGATTGCTGGTTAAGAAGATGCCTGCTGAGTTTCTCCATTCAGAAGTTAACATCTTCTTGTTTGTAATTTATAAATAACATATGGTGAGATATCTTGTGTTGGTATAAATATCCTGATCCTCTTCAAGCTTTGATCCAGTGGTTTTAACATCCATCCATTTTTCGAGCTATATTATTCCTTCTAAGTTTACTGATTAACACTGAACTCTAAGGAAGAGCTCTCCCTCCCAGTTTGTCATATGTTGAATACATTTGAAATAATAATTTATGATGCACATGCATTCTGTACATGAGAACAAGTTTATTATTCAAAGCAGAAGGTAACATGAAGCATGAAAAAATGGTAAAGAAATGATTTAAGTTCCATGACAAGTCTAAGGACATACAGATATCATAGAAGTGACAGAGAAAGTCTTGGTATAAATAAATACCCAAGTTTTTAATTATATTTGAGAACTAAAATATTGCAACTTTATGAAAGCCAGGGAGTACAAATTTTCAAGAGCTGGCCAGACCAAATGCTAGTGTTTTAAAGGTAATAAAGGTATGAAATTAGCTGCTTTACCTATGAAGGTCATTGTTAAAAGATGAAAATGTACATATGTAGGTTTATGGGCATGAAAATATATGTAGAGAACCATCAGAAGAATAAGTAATAATTAATCAATTAAATTTTGATCAATTTTCTGGGAGATGTCACGGTAAGGAGAAAAAATGGTTGTAGCTAAATAGGTAAAGAAAAGTTGCTTTTTTTTTAAGATAAAAACATAGGCATGTGTGTAAGCAATTCTGGGTATCTGTAGAGACGATGTACCACAGTTAAAGAAGAAATAGGAGGGAAATGTAAAAGCAAAGTCCTACAGAGGTTAGGTGATAAATAGGCAAAGCCTGGCACAGTCAAAATCCTCTAATAACTTCAATCAAGTGGGGAAGAGACACTTAACAGAGTGCACTAAAATATCTAAAGAAAAAGGCCAAGTATAACATATTTAAATAGTCCATTATAGGTTACGTAGTGTTTCTATCATCCATATCAGTTCAGTTCAGTTTGGTTGCTCAGTCGTGTCTGATTCTTTGTGACCCCATGGACAGAAGCACACCAGGCTTCCCTGTCCATCATCAACTCCTGGAGTTTACTCAAACTCATGTCGACTGAGTCAGTGATGCCATCCAACCATCTCATCCTCTATTGTCCCCATCTCCTCCTGCCTTCAATCTTACCTAGCATCAGAATTTTTTCCAGTGAGTCAGTTCTTGGTATCAGGTGGCCAAAGTATTGGAGTTTCAACTTCAGCATCAGTCCTTCCAATGAATATTCAGGCCTGACTTCCTTTAGGATGGATTGGTTGGATCTCCCTTGGACTCTCAAGAATCTTCTCCAACACCACAGCTCAAAAGCATCAATTGGCGCTCAGCTTTCTTTAGAATCCAACCTTCACATCCATGCATGACTATTGGAAAAACTATAGTTTGACTAGATGGACCTTTGTTGGCAAAGTAATGTCTCTGCTTTTTAATCTGCTAAGTTGGTCATAACTTTTCTTCCAAGCATGGCTGCAGTCACCATCTACAGTGATTTTGGAGCCCCCTAAAGTAAAGTTTCTCTCATTGCTTCCATTGTTTCCCTCTATTTGCCATGAAGTGATACAACTGGATGCCATGATCTTTGTTTTTTCAATGCTGAGTGTTAAGCCAGCTTTATCACTCTCCTCTTTCACTTTCATCAAGAGGCTCGTTAGTTCTTCTTTGCTTTCTGCCAGAAGGGTGGTATCATCTGCATATCTGAAGTTATTGATATTTCTCCCTAGCAATCTTGATTCCAGCTTGGGCTTCATCCAGCTCAGCATTTCACTTGATGTACTCTGCATATAAGTTAACAAGCTTGGTGACAATATACAGCCTTGATGTACTGCTTCCCTGATTTGAAATTAGTCTGTTCCTTGTCCAGTGATAATTGTTGCTTCTTGACCTGCATACAGATTTCTCAGGAGGCAGGTCAAGTGATCTGGTATTTCCATCTCTTTCAGAATTTTCCAGTTTGTTGTGATGCACACAGGCAAAAGCACTGGTGTAGTCAATAAAGCAGAAGTAGATATTTTTTCGGAATTTTTTGCCTTTTGGATGATCCAATGGATGTTGGCAATTTGATCTCTCGTTCCCCTTCCTTTTCTAAATCTGGCTTGAACATCTGGAAGTTCACACTTTCACATACTGTTGAATCCTGGCTTGGAGAATTTTGAACATTATTTGCTAGCCTGTGAGATGAGTGCAATTGCACAGTAGTTTGAACATTCCTAAACACACCTTTCTTTGGACTGGAAAGAAAACTGACCTTTTCCAACCTGTGGCCACTGCTGAGTTTTCCTAATTTAGTGCAGCACTTTCATAGTATCATCTTTTAATGATCTTGAAATCACTCAATGGGAATTCCACCACCTCCACTAGCTTTGTTTGTAGTGATGCTTCCTAAAGGCCACATGATTTCACATTCCAGGATGTCTGACTCTAGGTGAGTGATCACACCATCATGATTATCTGGGTCATGAGGATCTTTCTTGTATAGTTCTTCTGTGTATTATTGCCAGCTCTTTTTTAATAACTTCTGCTTCTGTAGGTCCATACCATTTCTGTCCTTGATTGTGCCCATTTTTGCATTAAATGTTCCCTTGGTATTTCTAATCTCCTTGAAGTGATCTCTAGTGTTTCCCATTCTATTGTTTTCCTCTATTTCTTTGCATTGATCACCGAGGAAGGCTTTCTTATCTCTCCTTGCTATTGTTTGGAACTCTGTGTTCAAATGAGTATATCTCTCCTTTTCTCCTTTGCCTTTAGCTTCTCTTTTCTCGGCTATTTATAAAGCCTCCTCAGACAACCATTTTGCCTGTTTGCATTTCTTTTTCTTGGGATGGTCTTGATCACTGCCTCATTTACAATGTCATGAACATCCATCTATAGTTCTTCAGGCACTCTGTCTATCAGATCTAATCCTTGGAATCTATTTGTCAATTCCACTGTATAATCATAAGGGATTTGGTTTAGGTCATAAGTGAATGGTCTAGTGGTTTTCCCTACTTGCTTCAATTTAAGTCTGTATTTGGCAATAAGGAGTTCATGATCTGAGCCACAGTCAGCTCCCGGTCTTATTTTTGCTGACTGTATAGAGCTTCTCCATCTTTGGCTGCAAAGAATATAATCAACCTGATTTCAGTATTGACCATCTGGTAATGTCCATATGTAGAGTCTTGTGTTATTGGAAGAGGGTGTTTGCTATGACCAATGTGTTCTCTTGGCAAAACTCTGTTAACCTTTGCTGTGCTTCATTTTGTACTCCAAGGCCAAATTTGCCTGTTACTCCAGGTGTTTCTTGACTTCCTACTTTTGCATTCCAGTCCCCTGTAATGAAAAGGACATCTTTTTTGGTTGTTAGTTCTAGAAGGTCTTGAAGGTCTTCATAGAACTGTTCAACTTCAGCTTCTTCAGCATTACTTTTGGGCATAGTCTTGGATTAGTGTGATATTGAATGGTTCTCCTTGGAAACGAACAGAAATCATTCTGTCATTTTTGAGATTGCATCCAAATACTGTATTTCTGATTCTTTTGTTGAGTATGAGGACTACTCCCTTTTTCTAAGGGATTCTTGCCCATGGTAGTAGATATAATGGTCATCTGAGTTAAATTCATCCGTTGCAGTCTGTTTAGTTCTCTGATTCCTAAAATGTTGATGTTCACTCTTGCCATCTCCTGTTTGACCACTTCCAATTTGCCTTGATTCATGGACCTAACATTCTAGATTCCTATGCAATATTGTTCGTTACAGCATTGGACTTTAGTTCCATCACCAGTCACATCCACAACTGGGCATTGTTTACTTTGGCTCCATCTCTTCATTTTTCCTGGAATTATTCCTATGAAATTATTCTATTGGAGAAAGGAATGGCAAACCACTTCAGTATTCTTGCCTTGAGAACCCCATAAACAGTATGAAAAGGCAAAACAATAACAGATGATACAAGCAAAAGATAAAGCTGAAAAAATCATTGAGGCAAGGACAGAGTTTGTAGCTTCTGAAGTGATTGTGTCAAAAAGTCATATACTATCCAGTTGTGTTGATTTAAAAGGAGGCATTCATTATAAACTTTATAAATTAGATCTATGGCTTGACAATGTATTTCTATCATAGTAAGTAAAGTGTTTAGAACTGTGTCCCTGCCTGTCTTAGAGGATTTTAGTGGATTAACAAGGCTGATGAATTTAGCTCATTTTTTCTAGAATTCATTACTTATTGAACATCAGTTCAGTTCAGTTGCTCAGTCATATTCGACTCTTTGAGACCCCATGAATCACAGCATGCCAGGCCTCCCTGTCCATCACCAACTCCCGGAGTTCACTCAGACTCACATCCATCAAGTCAGAGATGCCATTCAGCCATCTCGTCCTCTGTCGTCCCCTTCTCCTCCTGCCCCTAATCCCTCCCAGCATCAGAGTCTTTTCCAATGAGTCAACTCTTCGCATGAGGTGGCCAAAGTACTGGAGTTTCAGCTTTAGCATCATTCCTTCCAAAGAAATCCCAGGGCTGATCTCCTTCAGAATGGACTGGTTGGATCTCCTTGAAGTCCAAGGGACTCTCAAGAGTCTTCTCCAATACCACAGTTCAAAAGTTCACCACCATGAACTTCCAGATGTTCAAGCTGGTTTTAGAAAAGACAGAGGAATCAGAGATCAAATTGCCAACATCCGCTGGATCACTGAAAAACCAAGAGAGTTCCAGAAAAACATCTATGTCTGCCTTATTGACTAAGCCAAAGCCTTTGACTGTGTGGATCACAATAAACTGTGGGAAATTCTGAAAGAGATGGGAATACTGATTGAACATGGGAGAATCCAATTTTTTAATGACATCACATTAAAGTATACTAATGAAACTAATAATTGTCTTAGGAGGAATTATACTTTGCCTTCTAATCATTCTTTTAAACAAAACAGGCTAGAATTAAAACATGGTGATTAAAGATTGTCATTCTTGTTTGGCCTTTTCCACAGTATGTATGGGGGAGTGGGGGAGAGGCAGAGGTGCTGCAATGGAACACAGAAAATTAACATTATGGCTGATCTTCCTATATAGAATAGAGACTTCAATTCACTTGATATTTCTGCTACATTGAAAAGCAAACTGCAAATTCATACCAAGGGCCAGCATTTCAATTCATGCAATAGAGAGTAAATAGGAAAGGTGGATATTTTAAGTCAAAATACTCTTAGTCCTAGCAGGTGTGTTTTCATAGCACTTTTGTATGTTCCTGTGAGATAATGTATTCTCTCCAAGGGGGAGATGATACAATGAATCCAAATCAACACTAGCAGTTAAGAGTGCACTTAGGCACTGAAGAAGATTTAAGTAGTTATTTGATTATGTTAAATATATATAAAGTCAATTACCTATCTATGATGAGGAAAAGGGAACAGCATTGTTAAATGAAGGGCTCAAGTAATTCTGTAATTTCCTTTTAATTAAGATAGTCAAGGTCTTTCTAACACTATATTTAATTTGAGATGTCTTTGTTGTAGATTTAGAGATCAATGGAACAAACACAAAGTCATGTAACTGAAAAATTAACAGGAGATACAAATGCAATTAGAACTCCAAATGAAAGTGATCAAACTTTCTCAAATGCTTAATAATTCAAATGTTTCTATTTTTGGATACCATTTTTGGATAATTCTAGTGTAGTTCAAGTTTCTAGTGTACTTCTAATTTTGGATATTTCTAGTGTAGTTCAAAGGTTGTTTTAACTTAGCTGAACCAAAAACAGAGAAAGGAACCAGGATGAATCTTTTAGGTTACAGTATTCAGCAGAATTCTACAAGATATTACTCAAAAATTTCCATCCCCTGGTTACTGAATCAAAAACAGATCGAGGTACAGCTGTGTAGACACTGTACAGGTGGAATCAAGTTGCTAGTTAGCTAATTTTAAGATAGAATTTTATCCAGGATAATCCACTAGGCCCAAAGCAAACACATGAACATTTAAAGATGGAAACAGAGTAGAGGTAGATAAATTCAGAGGAGAACAGAGGCAAAGGGGAGATGAGAGAGAAGTGAGGCAACTTTGAAGCATGAGAAGGATTCACCTTAACATTGATGGCATTGGAGGGGACGAGGTACGAGAAAATGCAGGTGGCCTCTAGAAGCTGATAATGACCCTGGGGCAACAGTAAGAAAAGCAAATTGCGACCCTGATCCTATAGTTGTGAGGAAATGATCTCTACCAAGAACCTGAGTGACTCACTCTCTTTTGACTCCAGTAACAAGCAAAGCCTTGCTGTCTGCTTGATTTCAGGCTTGTGATACTTGCTGAGTCCATGTGGACTTCTGAGCTACAGACCTGTAAGATAAATTTGTTTTCCAAGTTGCTAAATTGCTAGTGATTTGTTATGGCAATGATAGAAAACTAATGCAATTACTGTTTTATTCTTATTCTCGAGAAGTATTTGACTTAGCTGAGAAAGGTTTCACTATTAACAATTAGGAAATGACATATCCTTGTGGATGATAAAGAGAAGTTAATGTTATAAGAGTTGATCCTTTCTTAAGAGGGGCAGATGTGTAAACTGTAATTTGACCTCTGTCAGATCCGTTCATAAGTCAGGGAGTTCACTTCCTGAAAGATTATGTAATGCCCTTTTGAAAACCCACAAGTGGTGTTCTCATATGCCACAAATTTTTATATCATTCTTTCTGGGCAACATTTACTAATTTTAAAAGATTCCCTAAAATTTTACTGTGTTTGGAGATGAGAGGGCTAATGACACAAAGTTTTAGACTTAAATTATTAAGCTTTTCATCAATTGGTATTTACATTTACTAAGGATTTTTGGAGCACACAAAGAATAGTCTGTTACAGCAAGTTTAATACATAGAAATAAAGATCAATTTATTAATGTATTTAATGTATAGATAAGCCTNTAAGCCTTGTATATGTGCTTGGAACAAAGTTCTCGGATATGGAACATTTTCCATTGTGTCTGTTGTCTTATATTGCACAATCAACATTTTAGCAAGTGAGATCCGGGTTAGACCTTGAGCTCTGCAATTTTCCACTGAGTGTCACTGAACAAGAGGCAGAACCTGAGACACAGTTTTCTCATTTGTAAAATGAAGAATGACAATAGCTACTTCTTCAGGTTGTTAGAAGAATTAAGCTAATGAATATAAAGTAATTAGCACTATGCCAACCATGAAGTAACCTAAACATTCAATAAATATTGTCAGAATAGTAACAATTATCATCATTATCATCTATTTTTTATAAATCCCACTAACCTATGAACATTTCATTTTATCCCACTGTTCTCTTACTATTGTTGCTTATATAGTCCCATAATTTTACACAGTTGTAAACACAGCAGATACTGGCTTTTGGATTTTATTTATTATGTTGCTTTATATCCTCCTTAAATTTGATGAAACAATTTACCTCCAAGTTCCTAGTTATTGCATAGGCAGAATAATCCCAATTATTTGCAGTAAAAAGTCCTGTCATAAACATTCTTGTACATATACAATTTTATAACTTATGAAATTATTTCCTAAAGGTAAATTGCTATGAGTAGAATTTATGTCTTTAAATTACATATGCTTCTACTGCTGCTAAGTTGCTTCAGTCATGTCCGACTCTATGCAACCCCATAGATGGCAGCCCACCAAGCTGCCCTGTCCCTGGGATTCTCAAGGCAGGAACATTGGAGTGGGTTGCCATTTCCTTCTCCAATTCATGAAAGTGAAAAGTGCAAGTGAAGTCGCTCAGTCATGTCCGACCCTCAGTGACCCATGGACTGAAGTCTCCCAGGCTCCTCCTTCCATGGTATTTTCCAGGCAAGAGTACTGGAGTGGGGTGCCATATGCTTGAGTACTTTTCCATCGGTCAGATGACTAATATTGCTAAAATCCTCCCTCAATTATGTGTCTTTTAATTTACATTTGTCTCTAAGTATTGGCTTTGTTCATTTTACATGAATTTGTTCTTTGTAATTCTCATAATATTTAGGTTACTGTTCTTATTATAAATGTGAGATCATAATTGACTATAATCATGAGATTATAATTTTCTTTGTATATTTATGTACATGTATTATTTATCCATAAATTTGTACACATGTAAACTTTTTAACACAATAATATCAGTGGTTTTTCCAAGTCTATTTTTTCAGTGACATTTCACTGTGAAAATTTCAGTTTTATGTAACCCCATAAATGCATCTCTTCTCCATGATGTCTTAATAATTTCAAAGTTTAAATGATAATTACTTTCACATTATGAATCCAATTAAACTTCAGTTTTATTCTCTCTTTGTTCTTCTGTGTTTATATTGCATCTGTTAACATGACTATGTAAGTTTTCATGGAACTTGTTTTGGTCATGGAAATGTTTTGTATCTGCACTGTCCAATGCAGTATTCATGAAACAAAAATATCTGTCAAGCATCTGAAATGAAACCAAATAGCATTGTGTTGCAACCTTTGATCTTATCAGAAATATTTACAGTATACAAAAAGTACGTGATTTGTACTTTTCTGGTGCCAATAATATATTTATTTCCTCTTATGTGTTAGAAAGAAAAAAAAAATGTAGTGCTAGTTACATTTACACCTAAAATTATATATCTTAAGTATATATTGACTGATAAAATTCTAGCTTTTCTTTCATTCCTCTGTCACTTATTGGAACATTCAATATGCTTTCCATTGACCAATATAAGATGAGTGCTCTCCTTTATTTATAAGCTAAATGCTAATTTTTAATTATGAAAATACATGTCTTCATAATTATGAATATATATTTGTCATGTATATTGTATATGTATATATGTATATATAATATATGTAATATGTATATTTTTGCCAGTATATATTTATTTCTAAACTAAAAGTGGATAGGGAGACCTCCTAACAGAGCAGATACTGCAGAAAAATGCAAAGACTTCATAAAAAGAAATGATTGCTCTAAAATGGGTGTCATGCATAAAATCTAGCATGAGAGAGTCCCCAGTCCTATATATTAATATTGCAAGCATGCAGAAAAGAAAAATGTTTCAATAGGAGTATAGTATGCATATTCTGTTATTTACAAAGGGAGAAGAAACCTGTGAATGACCCTACTAATTATAATGAACCAATAAATCAGACATAGCAAGATAAATACTGAATAAAAAAGGAAATCCCATCTTTAAACCGAAAGCTCCTCTGCTTCTAAACTTGCCTTTGACCAAGAGGGCCTAAATTAGCCCTCAGTTTGACTAAACTTTAGACAAGCTTCATTTTAAACCTAGGGGTCTTATCTCTTTTTTCTATTGTAGTGTTTAATTTAGAAAACTTATCACTGTAAATTCTTTCTCTGTCACTTTGAAATATTAATCTATTTATTAAAAGCCTTTCTACCTCATTGTATTTTTGATTTGCATTTCTCTGATAATTAGTGACGTTGAACATATTTTCATGTGTTTTTTGGTCATCTGTAAATCTTCTTTGGAGAAATGTCTATTTAGATCTTCTGCTCGTTTTTTTGTTGTTGTTGTGTTGTTTTTTTTTTTTNTTTTTTTTTTTTTTTGATTGGGTTGTTTGGGATTGTTTGTTTGTTTTTTTTTGTTATGAATATTGCACTGCATTAGCTGTTAGTATGCTTTGGTTATTATCAAATTATAAATCAATACTACAATGAAGTGTCACCTCACACTGGTCAGCATGGCCATGATCAAAAAATATACAAAAAACAAATGCTGGAGAAGGTGTGGAGAAAAATGAAACCTTGTACACTGTTGGTGGGAATGTAAACTGGCACAGCCACTATGGGGAATAGTATGGAGATTCCTTAAAATCTAAACCTAGAACTATCATATGATCCTACAATCCCACATCTGGGCATATACCTGAAGAAAATTATAATTTAAAGATGCATGTACCCTAATTTTCATTGCAGTATTATTTACAATAGCCCTGATATGGAAGCAACTTAAATGTCCATGGACAGGTGAATAGATAAAGAAGAGGTGGTACATAAATACAATGGAATATTGTTTAGTCATAAAAAATGAAACAATGTAATTTATAGCAACATAGATGGATGTCATTCTGAGTTGAATATCTGAGATGAATATCATACGATATTGCTTATATGTGAAATCTAAAGAAAAATTGTACAAATGAACTTACTTACAAAACAGAAATAGAGTCACAGATGTAGATAACAAACTAATGGTTACCAAAGGGGCAAAGAGGGGATATTGGGAGACTGGGATAGATATATACACACTACCATACACAAAGACAGGTAACTAGCAAGGACCTACAGTATACTCAATATCTTGTAATGATCTACACGGAAAAGTGAATCTAAGAAAGAGTGGATATATGTATATGTGCAACTGATTCACTTTATTATATAGTAGAAACTAACACAACATTTTAAATCAACTATGTGCATGCATGGTGAGTTGCACAATTGTGTCCAACTCTTTGTGATCCCATGGGCTGCAGCCGACCAGGCTTCTATGTTCATAGGATTCTCCAGGCAAAAATACTGGAGTGGGTTGCAATTTCCTACTCCAGGGGATTTTCCCCACCCAGGATCAAACCAGTGTCTCTAAAGTGTTCTGCACTGGCAGGGGGATTCTTAAGTTTTTAACTGTGCCACCTGGAAAACCTCTTATATGAACTATACACCAATAATTTTTTTTTTAAAGCCTGTTTCCAGACTTATAACCAGAGAAAGTCATTTTCAAGAACCTGGGAGCCATCCTTTTCCAGGAAGATAGCCTCTCATCTTTCAGTTTCTGTGGAAGCATAGAAGCCTAACTTCTCCCAGAGTGGTAAAGCTATTTTATGAATGAAGTTGTGAGAACTGTAGTTCCTCCTTTGGGTAAGGACAATTACAAATGCAAGTGGACTGTGATTCCCCACCCTCATCCTCTACCCACATATCTTAAAAAAAAGAAACATCTAGCCCTTTGTTTCAGTGAGTTAAGCTCAGGCTGAGTTCTGACTTTTCTCCCTTATTGCCATGAATAAAGTCTTCCTTGTCTGTTACTACAATCTGAAAGTTAGTGTCCTCATACCACCTAAATTCACATGTTGAAATCTCAGCTCTGGTGTGAAGATATTTGCAGGTAGAGGAGCCTTTAAGAGGTGATTAGATCATGAGGGTGAAGCCCTCATGAATGGGGTTAGCACCTTTTAAAAGATACACTAGAAAACTCTCTCATCTCTTCAGTCAAGTGAGGATCCAGCAGGAAGATGCCATCTGTGAACCAGGAAGTGAGGCCTCACTAGAAACTGACTCTGCTAGCACATTGATATTGGGCTTGCTAACCTCTCTGTGAAAAACAAATTTTTCTTATTTGTTAATCCCTCAGCCTATGGTAGTTTATTTTCAGAGCCAGAATGAACTAAAGACACCTGTGTTACTTATGCAGTAAAATTTTTGCTTTGAAACTTCTAATCTGCTTTCAGTATGGAAGACAAAGTCTATACAAGATCATAAGGCCCTGTGTAATCCCTGTGTCTAAATTTATAAACTTTCCACCTAAATTATTTTCTCTTCTACTATACATGCTAATGTTTATGGAGGAACCTGGGAGTCACCCTTGAACATTTATTTCACTGAACTCCCAATATCCAATTATTCATCAAATCCTGTCACTTTGACTTTCTGATACAGTCAAAATCCTATTGTTTCTATTTTCTGTTGTCCTTGATTACAAGCTTTGTTATTCCTTGCTGGAATGACTAGATAGACTTCTAACACTCTCTTTGACTGTTAGTTACAAGTACTGCTCTGTACTCTCCACTGTTAATAGGGTATAGGGCCAATAGGGATGAACTGCAAATAGATACCTGGTTATGTCACACTTGTGTGTAAACCCCTTTTGTAGTCTCCCCTTGGTATTTTGGTAATTCTTAAATTTTAAAAAATGAACTATGTTGTCATATTTACAATCTGACCTCTGATTAATCTCTTCTCCTGCTATTTGTTCTTTTTGGTTCTGTCTTCAGTTCATCAAGCCATTTGCTGTTACTGGAACTTTATCCAGTTGCTTGATACCTACCTTGATGAGGTTGGGTGTTTAAAATGATAACAAGACTATGTGAAACACCTTCACATAGGTGAATGTGAGACGCTTCATCTCTGGTTCTCTTTGTTCTCCATTCTAGGCTGGAAAAACTCCTTCATTTCTTATATTCTTTGTAACTGACGTAATCACAGTTGTAGTTGCTATGGCAGCCCTTATTCATCTCCCAGAAGCTACTTCAGGTAGAGTAAGACAACCACTTGATACTTTTACAATTGTCCTTTCTGTTTAACTTCATTATGCAAGTGTATGATTACCTCCCCAGGGCTTTGACTTAAAAATGGCTGGCAGGCTCTTCTCATTTTATTTCTGTCATCCTAGGAGAATCATTTCCTGCTTTCTAAGCATAATATTNGATGGTAAATGATAGGAATAGCTCTCTACATTAGTTTAGCATTTATTCATAAAATGCAGCTTTAAAAAAGAGTCTTCCCAATAAACTTTGGTTAGCTCAATTGATAACAAGTTAAAAATCTCCAGGGATTGAATATGCCTGACTAGAGAGGCCCCCAGAATTGTATCTCAGTATCTCTCTTTGGTCATAACTGTCAAGTTTTTTGCTGTTACTTTTTTTTTTTTTAGTTTCTCTTTTACTGTTTAGGATAGGTATCTAGAGATTCTTGAGCTTTGTGATACGAATTTTAACACTGAGCTACTTTTTATTCCCTGATGTCAACAAACATTTCATTCTAGCTGTTTGACTACCTGCTGTATATCAGGCCCTAGACAAGTCTCTGAGATTGTAACATCAACATCAAGTAAGACTCTACCTCTGCCCCCATAGTACTTAATTACTACTGTAATAAGCGTATAAGTGAGTATTATAAGGGTTGGTTGTTCTTTGAGTCCTTAAGTAGCAATTGACAGCCACCCAAAGGGAATTTATTATAGGATGTTGGGATTACTCCAGTATTCCAGGGATAAATAAGTCTTGGAAATAGCTAGGTCTAAGGAGTATTAGTCTGGGGACTCAAAGTTATTCTCTTTATTTCTCATTTGTACTCTTACCTAATGCTTCATTTCTTCTTTGTCTCTGTCCCTCTTAGTCTCTCTTACCCCTACCTTTCTTCCTTTCATTTTCCATGGAAGGGTTATAATTGGCTCACCCACAGTCAGGTAGCCATCCCTAGACCAGTCAAGTGTGGCCAGGGAACAATTCTCTGAGAGGGAGGAGAAAGATAGGAAGGAGAGACAATGTCCAGAAGAAAGTAGGTCTGGACATGTAAAACATATCTCTGCCAGGGCTTTGCTAAGCACTTTACATTCATTCTCTCAGTCCTCACAGTAGCCTAATTTTATAGCTAGAGAAACTGAGCTTTAGGAAGCTCAATTAATTAACTCACCCAAGTCACACAACTAGCAGAGCTAGGAAACCAGCCCAAGTGTCCAGTAATTTCCTACACTGTAGTGACTGTACTACTCAATGGCTATGTTGCAGTGTTTAAGAACTTCCATAAAGAAGTACATGTGAAGCAGCCTTGAGATGATGTGGTCCTGATGATGTGGTTCTTAAACTGAGTGTTGCAGGTAGGCGGGGAGGATGGGCATTTGTCAGACAAAAGGAGGATAGATCATTCCAGGTAGAGGAAAAGGCATGTGTGAAGAAATTGTGGCATGCAGCAACGCTGCTTTCTGTAAATGACAGGATGGCTTTTATGGCTGAGAATAAGATGTGAGGAGAGCAGATGGGAAAGCTGAGGGTATGGATAAGGCCAGATCATGAAGACCCTTGTGTGGCAGACTAAGGTGTTTACATTTTGCTGTGAATCTTCAGAGTTCATTTGAAGGACTTGGAACATGGGAAAGACATAGCTCTGATCGTGGCTGAGAATAATCAGTCTTGCCATGCTCTACAGTATTTTCTGGGGGAGGGCCAGCCAGTTAGGAGGTTTCAGCAGCGGCACCCAGAGGGTGCTCTGAGGGTCTGAACTAGACATGGGGGATCTAAGTCATAGTTGTGAGGTCAGTCTACAGGCTGAGGGACTAGATATGGGTGAGAATAAGAAGCTAGGACAGGAACATTCTTTGGAATTCTTAGTCCACTAAGACAGGGATGCCAGAGGATGGTATTTGACACAGGGGTAGACAGCAGAAAGAAGGAGCAAATGTGTGCGGGTTTAGGCAGCTTGGATGTATCCAAGATGCAAATGCAGGTATCCTGAGGGTATTCAGAAATGCAGGTCAGACACCCCAGAGATCTGTATGTACTCATGAATATGGCAGTGCTTACTGTTTAGATCTGCGAGAAAGACTTGGGAATAGAGATCTCCCAGAGTAAGCAAGCTTGGTAGGAAGGAAAACCAAATGGGAGGGCACAGCAGCCTTTGAGGCTCATTTGCGTATCCCTACATTAAAGGGCTAGTGAGGATAGGAAATTTGAGTTAAATTCCTATTGCATAGAGACTTGCCATATGTCAAATATACTTTACTGGGTATCAGAGGGTTATCTTTAGTACAGCTGTAAAACCATATTCCATCATAAATTAATTTGGGCTCAAAAAGTTACTGAAGATTTCTCATTAACTGGAGGTGAGAACAGGGACAGATACAGATTCTACAGTTGGAAAAGGAAGTCTTAGAACTCCCCATTTCAGCAGAGATCGTCAGAGTACCCCTGAAAGGTGCTCAGCCAGCTTTTGGATGTTTCCAGTGAAGGGAATTCCTACTTTCTGATGTAAATAATTATTGCTAGGCAGCTTTAAACAGATAGTGTCAGAATTGCTTTTCTGCTACTTCTGGCTCCCCCTTGGGCCTCTGGAATTTCCCTCCTGCACAGCCATCTGGGCCACAGCCGCCTGGGTGTAGGCTGCGAACAGAGGGAGTGAGCCGAGAAGCTGAGTTGGTGTGCTGGTGTGCCGAATTAAGAATATGCAGATCATGACGAGCTGAAGGAGGAGGCACAAGCCACCGTGGCTCCCACAACATCCAATTCCCATTTTGGGGAAGTGAAACCATGGGTCGTTTTGATGGAAGACACAGCTTCAGTACACCCCTACAAAGGAAGTACAGTTACAAGGTTTATAACTTATAGAGTCCAAAATTGAGGCGGCAAGATGAGCCTGTGGAGGGACAGTCCTCTATGCCAGCTCAGCAGCAAACATCTAGGACAGTCATCCCTGGGTATCCCCGGGGCTGCTCCCAGGACCCACCAGGGATTCCAAGCCCTGTGGATGCCCATGTCCCTGATATAAAATGATGCCATGCGACGAATACAGCCAGCTCTTGGTATTTGCAGGTTTCATATCCGTGGATAAGGAGGGCTGACTATACTCATAAAGTGGAAGTACTAACTTTTCTTGGGCTTAACTCTAAGTGGTTATTTTCAAACGTGCCCTGGGACAAGTAAAGTAAGAGCTTATGATGGACATCCTAAGCTCAAGTTCTCATCTGAATTTCCACTTCTGGATGTGGGCAGGGTTACCATACTAAAAAATGCCTAGGCAGCAACTTAGAAGAATGAAAGCTGTTTTTCTCATCATAGCAATCACTTGGTTATGAGGGGAGACCAGCAATAGAGCTCAGATTAAGATGCTACCTGGAGGTACACCAGGCTCTCATTTATCAACCACTTTTCTGCCGGAGATGTTGGGGGCTCACTTTATATGTTTTGCCCTCACGAGCACTTACTAAATAATATTTTTCCTTAGGAACAGCTCACTTTCCTTGAAGTGAATTGATGGGAAACCCCAATAAAAATATTTTAGGCTTGAAGAAACTCATAGCCTTAGAACTCATTGATTGCTTATGTCCCCCATGGATGTTATGGAGAATATGAGTTGGTTCATTCAGCTAACATTTATTGAGTGCCTACTCCCTGCAGTATGACTTGAGAGAGGGGAAAACATAACCAAAAATCAACACCAGCAAGCATTCCTCAATGAATTAAAATAATGTTGGGAGCCCAACATTGTCATTTTTGTTAAAGGATGATATTGGGCATCCAGTTTTAAACGGTTGACATATTCGTCAGTGCGTTCGTCACCTTCAAGGCGATAGCACAGTCTCATGGTACTTTCTAGCTTTTTGAGGCTGGAAAGATCAATTTTCCTAAAATAGAACCCAGACTGGCCCTTCGAGGGCCTCAAGGGTTAAACTAAGCATGTTATTTTCCTTATAAATTAGGGAGCCTTGGTCTGTTAATGAACTTTGTCATGGATCTGGGCACAAAGGTAAAAATGTTGGACCACCAGACTCCTCTGTCCATGAAATTGTCCAGGCAAGAATATCAGATTGGGTAACTATTCCCTTCCTGACCCAGGGATCAAACCTGAGTCTCCTACATTGCAGGCAGATTCTTTATCATCTGAGCTACACAGGGAAGCCCAACACACTGGCACATAGGTAGAAATGTTGGATCAGATAAAAATCAGCTTTCAAAGGACTCTTGTTGTTGTTGTTATGCAAATCTGGAAACAAATCAGACTTTCTCTGTAAGGGTTCACAAGGGTGAAGATTTTCCAAAGCAGGTTATATTTAGTTAAAATAAATGTGTTTTTTAAAAACAATGGCTGAAGTAATGAGGGGGAAATTATTGTTCTTAATGTACATTTTCAGTAATACTGTACTTACCCAAGGGGGAAAAATTGTTGGCATGCTGAAACCGTGTGACATGTCGCAATTCCCATCTTGCAATACCTGTGTTGTATTTATAGGCTGTTGTGCAACTAATTACAAGAGCATTGGCTCGTGTGAACACAATACATCGTTTAAAAGCTCAGTGGCTCTGAGAAAATGCCAGTGTGGCTTATCTAGGACTTCTAACTGAATCATTTTCTGTATGATATTGGTGGAGCCAATAAAGTGAGGATAATGACACAGCTCTCTAGTGTTTAGGGTTCCAGGCATTCACTCAGTTGCTAGATGGAAATGCTTTAAACAGTTCTGTTTTCCAACAGTCAGACAGGTACCCTGTGAGGAAAGTACTGCTCATCGTCCCTGTCTTATTGATAAGAACCAGGATCGGGGAGATAGAGTATTAGTAACTTACTGAAAGCCCGGCAGGTTCTTTCTGCCTGACCCAGCCTTTAGACCTTGGGAATCTGGGTCTATAGTCTCTTGTGCTCTTAATGGCTTTACCCACCTGCCTCTAAAATTTCTAGCAGAAACCTGCTTGCCTCTCTGCCCTCCCCCATCTTGTGTTTCCTGCTCTGTTGTGTGTTTAGGGCACAGCCAGCGTGTTTGAGGAATGAGGGTGAGTGGCCTTCACCTCTCCAGTGAAGGACAGAGCACATTTTACAAGATTTTTTTCTAAAGCAGGAACTCAGAACTCCCAACACTGAGAGTTTCATCCTCCTTACCACCAAACAATCCTCTTATGTATACAATTGTTCTTCTTGTGTTAAAAAAGTTAAAAAGGAAAATATCAGAGCCCTCAATGGCCCAGAACTTTCTTTATCCCTTGGCAAAGGAAAAGCCAAGATTGTATCTGGAGTTTTTGAGGAAACTGCTGATTAAAAATGTATGTATCTTATTTGATGTCTGTTGAGATTAACATACTTTTATCTTTTGGTTTCATTTCATTAGTTCTGGGCCTTTTTTACAATTCGCTATTTTTTAGGTTGCACGTTTGAAATCAGCTTTTACTTTGTCCTGAAAAATACATTTCTCTAACATTGCTGATAGTACACATATATCTGGTCAAATATAGAAAGAAAACCTTATCTTGAGCAATGCAGTGGCTTCAAGCACGTTTGTTTTTTTTTCTTTAATTGCCAACAGGAACTAATAGCTATGTGCAGGTAGCATTGTTCTAAAACCCACACAAAAGAATTTATTCTTCTGCTTTATGTTATATAAAACTTCCAAACTGGAAATCGTTTTTAGGCAAGCCTTTATTTTGATTTCATGTGGCCCCCACCCAGTTGCACTGTGGCCTTGTGTGGGAATTGCTCCAGCATCTTGACAGAGCACACACTCACTTCCTGATTTAAATGCGGAAGTTGGTCTTCGATGACATCAGTGGTTTTGCCAAGAGGACCCGGAGAATAATTGAAAGGAACTACCCAATGGCAGCTTTCTCATTTTTACCTTTACTGTGTTAAAAGTTCATTTCTAAACAGCCAGTGTGAAGGAAAAAACATAGCTATTTATGTAGGGAGATCTTTGGGACATATATCTCCTTTTGATCTATAGTGGGTTTTATAAATCTTCAATGATCTAATTACGTTGGTGAGGAAGCTAGAAGCTCATTGTTGTTCAGTTGCTAAATCGTGTCTGACTCTTAGTGACCCCATGGACTGCAGCACACCAGGCTTCCCTGTCCTTCTCTATCTCTTGGAGAAGCTCATGGTAGCCCCCACATGCTGCCTGCAAAGTATATTCAAAGATAAGTTACAAAGAACACCAAGATGCACATTCAGTTCCATCCAAACCTACATCTCTCTTTGCTTCACTTACATATTATGTGTAGTAATATGAAATTGTCGGTATTATACTATTTTTGACCTACAAAAACTATTTCAGAGCATTCAATCTAATAGTTCAGTTCAGGGGTCAGCACACATTTTCTGTAAAGGTGTAGATAATAAATACCGTAGGCTTTGGGCAGACAGTCTGTGAAAACTGTCTCTGTGGAAACTACTAACTGCATTGTACCTGAAGAGGCACATAGACAATGTGTACATAAATGTGTTTCAGCAAGTGTAAATGGCAGTGTTTCAATAAAACTTGATAGACATGGAAAATTGAATTTCATATAATTTTTACATGTCATAATATTCTTTGATTTTTTTTTCCCTGACTACTTAAAAATATTGGAAGCCACACAAAAATAAGCAGTGAATTTTGCCTGAATTTTGCCCATCAGCCATGGTTTTCCAACCCCTGGTTAAGCTGAAGTTGGCTACCACTGCCTTTGCAATTTTTGCTACCAAGAACTTTCTGTTCACTGACCTGAAGCCAATTTCATTATCTTATCCTCCAGAATGCCCTACCCCAAGCCTTGTTTCACCTTCTCATCTCCCTTCGTAATCAAGAGTACCTCATTTGCTCATCCTGCCAGTGAACACTTAAGTGGTACCCTCTTTGCCCCTCTATCCTCCAGTACGCATATCCAGCAGGTCTCAACTAGGAATTTGCAGTTTTTTCACTTCCTCTGAAGCCTCCTTTTCCCTTCCACCAAGAGCCACTGCTTGATTCATGACCTCTTTGTCACTTGGACTGTTATAAGACCTAGCTGGGCTCTCTGCTTTTGTCATTTATCCTCTGTAATCCATCTTCTATCAGGCCACTACTGTTATTTTCCTAAATAATTTTTATTGTATCAAGCCCTTTAATATTATAAAGTAATTATTCTCCAGTTAAAATAAATTAATTTGTTTAAAAGAGGGGAAAAATTATTTTAGATTATTCCCATGGGTCATAGGCTCTATAGGATTAAGCTCCAATAGAATTTCATGATCTAGTTCTAATGTAGCTCCTTAACCAAGCCCATACTGAAGTCACACCCACTCCTCTTTATAAAGTTCTTTCATATCACTGTTTTCAGAGGTTATTCCCAAGTCTGGAGAGTCTTGCCTTGGTTTTCCTCTGACTCTTTGTGTTGTTATCATTTTTGTTCACACCACAAGGCATGTGGGATCTTAGTTCTCCGACCAAGGATTGAACCCACGCCCCCTGAATTGGAAGCATGAAGTCTTAACCACTGGATCACTAGGGAAGTCCCTTTTCTCTGACTCTTGATTCCCTCCTTTATTCAGTAAGGCTGAGCTTAGGTGCTGCCTCAGCTGTGACACTTTCCATGACTCTTCTTTTGCATAATCATCTCCTCCTCTGCATTTTCAGATCTTTTGTGATGTATGCTTTTGGTATGGTAGCAGTCAGAACAAATCAGTTACTTATAGGAAGATGGCCCTACTCTACAGATGGCTGTGAGCTCCCTGAGCGTGAAAACCATGCCCTAGTCTTCTTGCTTTATCCCTCTTGGCGTCACAATATTTTAAAGTAATTATTTCAGTCTATATGTACTACATATCTAATACTTTTCTTAGTTTACTCATGAAGGCACACAGGTCTGGTTGCAGGGTTGCAGAAACAAATGCCTTTGGGGTCAGGCCGCTGACAATGGCAGAAGCAGACAGAGTGAGATCTGGGGTGAGCTAGCAAGGGTGTTGTTGATTGTTGTCTTTATTGTTGTCATCCAAAATTGTGACAGGTGTAGCCTGATGTATTATTTTTCCAGAAAAATGGGAAGTTTAAAGATTTTTAATATAATCATCTCCATTTAAAAATATGGCAACTACAAATTCACCTTAAAAAGAAACTTGTGGGCAAAAATTAAAATACCAACCTGTGGGCTGAATGTGGCCCTTGAGACCCCAGTTAGCAACCCCTGATTGCTAACCCCCCTAATCCCTTCATTAGCTGCCAACAGAACCTGGGAACCAAAAGGTGTAAGATGTGTGATGGGAGAAGGTGTGTGTGTGCTCTTTTCTCACCTGGGTTCATCCTGCCTTCTTGCTACTCTGCCTCCCCCACCTGTTGGTGCTTAGCCACCTTCCAAAACATGAAAGCCAAACACCACAGAGAATTCCGTTTCCTTCCATCCTTTCTCCTCATTGGTAACTGCGTGGACTGGTGTGGCCTCCTGTTGTCCCTCCTTCCCGGACGTGACCAAAACCGTCTGGGAGAAGCTATTATTCTTGATAGATGTTCCGGCTGGTTTTGCTGATGGCTATTATCAAAGGCTTAAATTCCTACTCAGAGCCATGGTTTTCTAGGAAACCAAGAATGAGAGGTTATTAATGCCCTTGGAGCTAGAAATTAAGTTGTCCTTATGTTCCAGCCAATCTGGATGGTCAGTAACCATTTCAGACAATCACATGGGACAGTGCCTGTGAGGTTACCTCGAAAAGAGAATTTGAATAATTGATTGCTATATTTCATCTCCCATCAATGACTGATTTCCCACCCCTCCTCCTACAGCCTTTTGCTCATCTCAGTTGTATATGAATCAGCAATAGCTCGATTCACCTGATGGCCTTTTTAAAACACTTGTCCCTTCTTAACCAGTGTGATTACTACATGTTATCCATATTAACACTTCATGTAAACTTTTTAGCCAAAATGGTTCAGGCTCTTATTTCCTTTAAAAACAAAGCAAGAGAATACTACCAAGCCAAAAAAAGAGAGATCAAACCCAACCAAATTCTCTACTCAGTGGGTCTTGGGACCTGACTGTCTCAGTCCGGGAGCCTGGGGAGAGATGGGCTCTGTGGGCAGATCTGGGTGGGAATTTAGAATCATCACACTACTAACTGCCTGGATGCTTTCCTGTGCACAGAACATTGCATGGATTGAGTATTACCAGGACTTTGAGGAAAGCGCTCAGAGGAGCAGGCAGCCTTGCTCAAGAAAGGTCCGTGTTCTAGGAAGTGTCATGCATATGCCACCTGTAGTTACTGAGACCTGAAGGTGCTTCTGTGCCCTTGAGGCCGGCAGAAGGACACTGACAGAACAAGAGGGAAGAAGAGTTTCCCCTCAAACTCACACAAGTGCTTAAAGTCCCCTGGGCCCAACACAAGGGGCACTTAGCTTGTGTTGGATATGTTATTATTAAATAGTAATGTTGAGTACTCATTGTGCACCAGGCACTGTTAAATACTTTTCATGCTAAGGCATTTCGTTTTAATGTCTCTTCTATAATTGGAGGTAAGTGTTATTATCCCCATTTTAGAGACAGAGAGTAAGCTCACTGTGTCTGAGAGCACACAGCAAGTTTGAACTTGGCCTTTCTGACCATTGTCTCTGTTGATGCCTCTGGGATGCCTCTGCTGAATATCTCATGGTCCCAAGGGGAACAGGTTGGTAATGAATGAATTGACACCCATGATGCGTGGGAATCCTCTGAAAACATACCAACTGTGGCTCCCCATTGGGGTTTGATTGTCCTTGTAAATCCTGTTGAAAACAGTTCCATTGTGACTTCTGTGGACCGGTGGCTTCTGTGACAGGGGCTCACTTCAGAAGAGTTGAGAGTATTTGCTCATCTGAATTTAGTGACAGGAACCTGTTCTGTCTGTTATATTATCAAGTGAATATCCTTAAGTTCAAGGTTTTGAGCAGATGGGAAGGCAGATAACTTGATCATTTAATGGTTGCCATTAAAACCAGGACTTGCCTGCTGAAATTTAGGTGGAGTTGATTTTTTTTTTTTAATTTGTGACTAGAGTATTTCACAAACAGAAAGAAGGAAAACAGGTTTTCCAAGTGTGTGATAGCAGCACAGAATGAATCACTTGTTCATTTTACACAGTCTTCCACTGCTACGATCTCATAGTCACATCTATGCCTGGTGTTCAGGTCAGAGCTTTAAGTTGTGTCTGATACACACAGAGGATTTTGGACTTCCAGTCCTTAAAATTCCATATGTACCTGTTTTTACAAGGGGGAAAAAAATCTAGGTGTTTTGGTCTAATTGAAGGTACACTGATAGGTTACTGCAATCAAGCTGACTAATATCTCCTCTCCCCAGCATATATATTTTAGCAACTCCCAGAATTTAATCCAAGAAGTACTACTAAGAAACTGAGGTTTGCAGAAGTTTAGCGACTTGACCAAGCACTCCACTGTCCAGTAGTAGTGACTTCAAAAGGGGGAGAACAGTGGTGGCCAACTCAGAGTCCACAAGAGGATTCCATGAGTTAGTCACTACATGTGTTAATAAAATGCTAATAACAGCCTTTGGCACATAATTAGTTCTCAAAAAATATAAGGTACTAGTATTGCGCCACATCTAGGGAGTGGGCAGAGTTGAGTTCTGTCTGCATTCATTCTTTCAACAGATGTTTGTTGAGCACCTGCTGTGTTCTGGGGAGATAGCCCATGGTCTTAACCATTGTGCTTTATTACCTCCAGTTTAATTTCGAGGAAGATGTTTTCCCCCTTTGTAGGCAATTGGAAAACAATGACACCAAAGAGATGATGATTCATGGTCCAGCAACACTTTTTTTTGAGATCCTCAAAATAAGTATCATGGGTGAGTATTGCTTAGATAAAGAAGGCATATCTCAGAGTCATTCCGGGTGATCTCAAGATAGTGCTGACTTTTTTCCTGGAGCCTGGGACAAGAAGAGAATGTAGCTACTAACATAGCTGCTCACATAAAAAACACTATTCAATCTATTGACAGCATGATACTTCTCAACTCAGGAAAGTTTTTCTCAATTTACTTTTAGAGGAATTAGAGGTTTTATGTAAATTTAGTAAACAAAGCATTTGCCTTTGAAGAACAAAATGAAACATTTAAGTTGATAGCGATCAAGCTTTTTAAAGCCAAAGTTAATCGACAAGAATCAGGTCTTTCTACTAAAGCTGTAGAGAGTCAGGAATTTAAAATAATATGAAACATGAGATAACAGTTGCGTGTGTGTGTGTGTGTGTGTGTGTGTTTTAATTTTATTTCTTTGACTGCCCTGGGTCTTTGTTGCAGAGCACAGGCTCTGGGCAAACAGGCTTCAGTAGTTACGGCCCATGGGCTCAGTAGTTGTGGCTCCCAGGCTTTAGAGCACAGCCCCAATAATTGTGGTGCATGGGCTTAGCTGCCCTGCGGCTTGTAAAATCTTCATGGATCAGGGATCGCACCCGTGTCCCCTGCATGGGCAGGCAGATTCTTAACCACTGGACCACCAGGGAAGTCGAGTTATATGTTTTAAAAAGGCAGTGGCTTTAAATTAATATGACTTTATCATCTGGGTAATAATCAGATATCTGACTGAATAGGCTTCCAGGGTTGGGGCTGCTGTCTCCTCTCTGGGTCCACCTTTCTAATATTTCATCAGTGTCATTCACAAGCTGAATTCACGTGAAATGGCAGAGGAAGTCCACCCGCGATTGTTCTTCACGGCTCCCTGGCTGTGATGAGTCATTGCAGGACAGCCCTTGCAACCAAGTGCTGATAAGAATAGGCACACAATAGGAAAATAAAACAACTGAGAGCTGAAGGAGAAAGAGCGGAACTCAGAAGTGTGTCCACAGCTCTCTGTATTTAGCTCTTGTGACCTTGTATAAGTTACAATCTTCCCAGTCCCTGGGTTTCTCATGCATAAAGTTTCTAGAGTCTCTTGCTGAAGTTAGGTCAACTTTGGAGTTTAATATCCACTAAGAGAGATGGGAGACACTGCACCTCCAGGGGACAGTGTTTCGTGATTTGTGTAATTATAGTAGCTTTGTTGATTGTTGGAAAAGAGCAGTGGCAGATGAGTCAGCCTGGCATGAGCTATTGGAGATCAGCGATGCTTTTTTTTGTTGGGGGGAAAAAAAAAAAAACCCGACTAAAGCATAAGTTTAGGTGCCAGTGGTCAGGGTGATGCCAAGTTCCAGAAATAGAAGCTCGGATTTTGGTCAGAGGACAGTATGGAGGGGACGATGGTCATGGACTTGTTTTCGCAGCTGCACCTCCACCTTCAGCTTTCCCTGGGAAAGATGCTTGTGGGTGACCGTGGGGGTGTAATGTCACCATCCAGCAAACCATCCACGCCACACATGTTGCATGGGAGTCACTCTCACTGACTGAGAGGAGGCAGGTGGTATTTTGAATGTCCTTCCTCTGCCTGGTTTGTTTCTCAAAAAATCTATGTAAAAGGAACTCCAGTTAAATGCACGTATTGGGAGCTCCAGTGGCAAACCTCTGGACTAAACGTGGGCTGCTCTAGAGACAAACGGATCAGAACCATCCATCCTTTATCCTTCCTCTAGGCGCTTTCTCCAGTAGCCTTAGAAGCAGAAAGAGAATCCCCTTTCTCTCAAGCCTGGACCCAAGCTCACCTGACCTGCTATTCTCTGCTTCCCCACACAGTCCGGCAGGGCCTGCCACAGACTGACACAAAGCTCTGTGTATTGGGTTGGCCAAAAAGTTCGTTCGGATTTGCCATGCGAAATTGGACTATGCCTGAGTGACTAAGCGCGCGCGCACACACCCCCAAGTTGGGCTGGGGGTCAAGGGAGGCCTGACTGAATTCCAGCTGCCCTACTTCCTGGCTGTGGCACCTAGAGTAACTTACTTAGCTTGGGCAGTAAGCATAGTAGTACTAATAGTCTTTTGCAGGTAGCCTGTGTCTTTAAGAATTGTATTGTATTCTGAAACCATATGAAAAGTCCCCCTGGTCACAGGAGAGAGAGTGAAGGTGGGACCAAAAACTAGACCTTGAACTCTTCCTCCCTTCTTCCTTGAGACGGTGTGATAAACATGGGAGGCAAATTTGACCTCATAGCGATCAGCAGGGATCCCACTGCCTTGCACATGACTGTTTCCACCCCAGTAAGGACGAGGATTTTCAAACTCTATAAGCAACAATCTACTTTAAAAAAAAAAATCTTACACAAAACTGTCATGTGTAAAATGAGGATAAAAGGCTTTTGTTTATAAAAATATACTTCAGTTGAAATTTATAATAAACTCACTAAGAATGATGAAGCAGTTTCAATGAATAGAAATTTGAAAGAGATAATAGATGACTTTTATGATCGTTTCCCTTTAACATACAGATAAGTAATGGCAAATGGTCTTTTTTAAAAAAAAAAACAGATCTCCTTCCAATCTAGTGGCATCGATCAGTTGAAGAGAAAAGATAGAAGGCTTATTTATTATGCCAAAGCTGCCCAAAATATGTAGACTAGCATATATTTGTTGACATGTAAGAGATGGGAATGAACTTTTAAATTATTGCATTTTTTTCCCAAAATGCTTATACCTTTAAAAAATAAATTTAAAGTAAATGTGAAAACACCGGAAACACCTCATAGAATTCCAGGGTTTGGTAGAAAACTGCTCAAAACACACTGCCTGAGGTCATACAGTTCTCACATCTCAATTTGCTCTCTGTTTGCTGTTTGACTGTAGCATGTATGTGTTGGCTTACAGTTTTCAATACTGAAAGCCATATGATATAAAAAAAATGGTGACATTTGAATAAGCTCTGCAGTCTGGCTGACAGTGCTGGATCAGTAGCAGTTGCTCCTTTTGATGTTGTTCTTGAGTGATAGAAAATGTTGCTTTGGGGTAAGTTGGGTGAAGAGTGCTTGAGACTGTATACCATTTTTGCAGTTGACTCTGAGTTTATAATTCTTTCAGAATGTAAAACTGTTTAATAAAAGGCGTTTGAAAACAACCATCCTCTAATTAATTGTTAGGAGGGAGTACAAGACTAATAGAGTGGTGTATATACCACACTTTCAGAGTGGCTCTCCATCTATCTTACCTTATTAAAACAAAAGCATCTTTCTTTCTTTGCCACTGAGCCTATGTCCTCCACCCTCACTCTGCCACCTACTGTGACACTGTTGAAGTTTTGGGAAGAAAACACAGCAATGGCAAATCAAGGAGATCTCTCTCTTGGGAAACCTTTTAGCTGCTGCTTCATTACTTAGTAAGAAAATGGTGCTGAAACCCAAGAGTTCAGTCTGCAGGCACCTGATACACAAAAAAGCTTTGTAAATGATGTAGCATGTTTTTCTGAAGCATTCCTATGCGCAAAACATTAGTAATTAGGCCAAAGTAGTATCAACATGCCGTGAGATCATAAGGCCACATGTACAAACCAGCGTGCTCTGTAGTCCATTGTGATGATGCAATGTAAGGAGTGTTATTCTACTGGAGAAAAGATAAAGGAGAGAAGATAATTTTTAAAGAATAAACCTTTGATCCAGTCACTTCTCTGTGTGTAAAGTGAAAGTGGTCATGGTGGTCATGAAATATACTTCTTTGTTCCCTAGGATTTTATAGTGTGCTGTAAATTACTGCTTTGTTCTTTGATAAGGTTGATGGTGGTTTTGCTCTTTATCACTTGGAAAAGTGCAACGGAATTCCCTGAGCCAGCCATCTATCTTCAGTGTAATTGGCCGAAGACTGACTATCTCATGTGTTTTGACTGAAAATGGATTAGTGGGGTTGATCACAGCTATCAGACACCTGCAAAGGTGAACTGAACTCTGAACAATGCTTCATCAAATGCTTTAACATGTATAAGTCCACTAAAAAATCTGTTCACTCCACCAAGCTATGACATAGGGCATTAGTCTGATCGGCTTTTCTGGCTTCTCCTCCAGGGTCATCAATGCTGGGAAGAGCACACACAACGAAGACCAAGCCAGCTGTGAGGTGCTCACTGTGAAGAAGAAAGCAGGGGCCATTACCTCAACCCCAAACAGGAACTCAGCTAAGAGACGGTCCTCGCTTCCCAACGGGGAGGGGCTGCAGCTGAAGGAGAACTCGGTAAGACCCTCCTTCACCCCCACTCTCGGGTGAGAAGAACCCACACACTCTGGCCCCACTGTGGAATGTTCAGAATGGAAGAGAGAAAAGCCACGGCCCCAGTGCTAGTGGAGTGGTGGGTCTGGGCTCAGGGCATCACACTCACAGCAAAGATGATACATGGAGTTCAGAAAAGCTGGTGCTTTAAGTTCTCAACACTTAGAGAAAATGCCCACATCAGATGAGTTTTCTTGCAAGAATTAGTATGTGTAGCGGTAGATGGTTTTAAAGAAGCACTTCAAGGTTTTTGTGAAGGAGGTCATCCTCAGAAGCCTCCCAGGAGGTGTGGAGTAACTCGAGCCATCAGCTTGCAGCCCAGCTACGACTCTGCCCCGTCCTCCCCTCGCGTGTCCCTTAGAGTCGCACAGTTGGAGCCTGTGCTTGATGCTCTTCCAAATTAATATTTGTTTCACTTGGCCCAAAGCCCTTGCATCCTATGGGGTGGCCTCCAGACTGAATGCCCTGCTGACAGACCACAAAGCATTTCTCCTCTCTCCAGTTTCCGGAGAACAAAGCAGACATCCTTGGAGAGTTCTGAAGAAGCTCTTAGTAGAGTGTAGGGAGCAATCAGCACTGTGTCCATCATGAGATTCTTTAGTCCTACAGAAAAGAGACATGAAACGGGATGACCCAGATGGGACTATTTGTTCTAATGATCTTGAGGATATTTTTGTTTGTAAATTTTTATAGGATTGTAAAGGACCTAGGAACCTGTCCTTAGTTGAAGTGATATTGTCTTGTTGCATTTATGCTTAGTGACTAAGAAGAATGCTCATTTATTTTTATTTTGTTAGCATTAGTTCAGCTTAAGGTTATAAAACACAGTAACCTATGGAGACTCATCAGTTGTACTTGTTTTCAAGGCAGAAGGAAGCATTGATTAGGCCTCTCCCAAAAAGGAAGAGTCTGGGACCCAGATGAGCAGGACAAAATAATAGTGGTTGAGTGCATGTGCTCTAGAGGAAGACAGTTCAAAACAGTCTGTTGCTTAAAGCTTTTCAGTTTACAATGTGTGTGTGCTCAGTCCTGTCCGACCCATGGACCATAGCCACCAGGCTCCTCTGTCTATGGGATTATCCCAGCAAGAATACTGGAGCGGGTTGCCATTTCCTTCTCCAGTAGATCATCCCTACCCAAGGCTTGAACCCAAGTTTCATGGTCTCCTGCATTGGCAGGATTCTTTACCACTGCACTGCCTGGGAAGCCCATTCAGTTTGGGGGTAGTTATGTATTCTTTGAGCCTCAGTTTTCCCTTGTCTAAAAATGAATGATAATAATAGTAAATACCAAATATGGTGGGAGAGGCTAGTTAGAAGTATGAAATCCAACAGTCCATGCCAAGTCCTGAGCTGGTGTCATCATTAATAAATCCTTGATTGATGTTAGTGATTATTATCCTAAAGTCAGTTCCATTTCTGTAATCCTCTATGAATAATGCCCAGTGGATTTTCATTCATTTGTAAATTGGAAATCACACATTTTTTTCCATACCTTCTTGATGGAATTATTTTTGAGGATTGAATTATTATGGAAAAGGGCTCAGAAAATGTGAGACATTAATGATAATTGGATATGGGTGCCAGTGACTTAATGTTGCTCTTTCCCCTGGCATTTCCTCTTTGCCACTGGGATATAAAGTGATTTCTGTAAAAATAAGACAGTGTTGACATTTGGCTGCAAGCCAGTTGGTGATGGCATATTTCCTTGTTGCTAAGGTCCTCCTAGAATTGGAGCCAGGAGTAACTATTTAACTTCCTTTCCTTAAGAACAGTGAAACCAGCTCATAAGCATTTTAGAATGGAGCCAGGACACTCCTTCGTGATGGTTCATGTGGGGTCCAGGCTCCTCTGGGAGGCAGCAAGGATATGCAGTGAAAAGCAGGCACATCTCAGCCTATATTCCTGCCTTAGCCACAGCGGCTTCACATCTATCTGCATTGTATATTAGGTTTCTTATTAGAGTTTAAGGCAAGAGCTGTGTTGCCTTTTTTTTAATTGTGGGAAAATACACATAAAGCTTACCATTTTAACCATTTTTAAATGTACAGTTCGGTGGCATCAAATACATTCATATTGCCATACAACCATTGGTATCATCCATCTCCTAAACCTTTCCATCATCCCAAATTGAAACTCTGTCCCCACTAAATACTAACTCCCCATTCCTTCCTCCCTTTCCCCTCCACCCCCTTTGGTCCCTGGCAACTACCGTTCTATTTTCTGTCCCTGTGAATTTGACTACTCCAAATACCTCCTATAAATGGAATCATACAATTTTTGTCTTTTTGTAGTTGGCATATTCACTTATCATAATGTCTTCAAAGATCGTCCGTGTTGAAGAATGTGTCATAATCTTATTCCTTTTTGAGGCTGAATAATATTCTTATATGTATACATGCCGTTTTGTTTATGCCTTCATCATCGATGGACCGTTGCTGTCATCTTTTGTCTATTATGAGTATTGCTGCTGTGAACGTGGGTGTCTAGTACCTATTTGAGTCCCTGCTTTTGATTCTCTTGGATATATATCCAGAGTGGAATTGCTGAGTGATATGGTGGTTTGTTCATATTTTCAGGAGCTACCATACTGTTTGCCACAGCAGCTACACCATTTGACATTCCCACCAGCAGTGAACAAGGGTTCCAGTTTCTCTACATTTTTGCCAACACTTGTTAAATTCTGTCTTTCTAAAATAATAGCCACCCTAATGAGTGCAAAGTGGTATCTCATTTGTAGGTATATATTTCCCATGGTTAGTGATGTTGAGCATCTTTTCATGTACTTCTTATTGGCCACATATATCTTCTTTAAAGAAACGTCTGTTCAGGTCCTTTGCCCATGTTAGAATTCGGTTGTCTGTTTTCATTGTTGATGTTTGTGCTCTTTCTAAAACCTTGAAGAGTGTAGTCTCGTGTGCCAGATGACTCATGAGCATGGGCTGTGTTCTAGGAACTGGATGCTAAGGATTCAGCAGGAAATAAAACAGAGGACAGTCCCTCCCTTCAGGGAGCTTGTGTTCTTTAAGGAAGACAAACAAAATACATAGCATGGGCAGATAAACACTCTGGAGAAAACAAAGTAGGGAAGCAGGAATAATAGGAAGTGTGAGGTGCAGGGGTGGCTAAAGGAGGTGTCAGGGGTGACACTGGGGCAAAGACCTGAAAGCACAGCTTTTCGGAGGAAGAGCATCCTGACAACCCCAGGCAGCTGCAAGGATCTGAGGCGGGGCCAGGCCTGCCATTCTCAGGGATCAGCTAGGAGGCCCGTGCAGCTGGAACAGACACAGTAGAGCCTGGATTACAGGCAATGGACTTCCCTGGCGGTCCAGTGGTTCAGACCGTGCACGGCCACTGCAGGGGGCTCGGGGTCCATCCCTGGTCAGGGAAGATGCCACATAGCATGACCAGAAAAACAAAAACAAAAACTTTGGATTGTAGGTAACACTGTCAAAGGTAATAGGGGAGAGAGGCAGTCTGGTAGGACCTCAGGGCTGCTGTCACGACTTTGGCTGCTATGCTGAATGAACAGTTTGCTAGCAGAGGTCACTAAATATACTGCTTAAAAGAGGCTAGTGGTTTTTTCTTTCTGAAGACATCCCATGACTCATTTATGGTGGCACCGAGGAAAGGGCAGTGACAGTACAGGGCCCAGTGCGAGAAAGCATCTGCAGAACACACGTGAGGCAGGTCTCCGCCTTCCCCCTATGATTCTTATCCTTCACTCGGTAAATGTGTGCTGAGCTCTGAGTCCGCACACTGGGACTTTGGGACTGAGGAGATGGATGCAGGACAGTCCCTGCCCTCCTTGAGTAGAGCTGGGGAGACAGGAAAGGAAGACTTCCTGGAGAAGTAACATTTGCGCTGTTGTGCTGAAAATTGAGTAGGAATTAACCGAGCACATAAGAGAAAGGGGAGCTCCTGATGGAGGGAGTGCGCATGTGCAGAGCTAGGCTGGCGTGGGAGCAGTGGGGCATGGCTTCCTGTGTCGGGGCATGTGTTGCTTGGACAGGTATAAGACCAGAGCAGTGAGCAGCGTTCACAGGTGAGAGTTGCTCAGTGCCCTGAAAAATTGGACTTTAAACAACGACTTTAGACCAGGGTGTAACAGACTCATGACAGTGGGGAGGCTGACTTGAGAGGACTAGGGTAGCATGCCTAGAAGCTGGGACACTTAGAAGTCTGGCTCATGCAGAAATCTAAATGAGAAATTAAGAAGCTCCAAATGAAGCAGTGGTAAGAGCAAAGGCATCAAGAAGCAACAATTAGAACCAGACATGATAAATGGGTATGAAACAACAATTTTGAACAACAGTTCAAAATTGGGAAAGGAGTACGAAAAAGGCTGCATATTGTCACTCTGTTTATTTAACTTATATGCAGAGTACATCATGTGAAATGCCAGGCTGGATGAATCACAAGCTGGAGTCAAGACTGCCGGGAGAAATATCAACAACTTCAGATGAGCAGATGATACCACTCTAACCTAGACAGCATATTAAAAAGCAGAGACATTAATTTGCAACAAAGGTCCATCTAGTCAAAGCTATGGTTTTTTCCAGTAGTCATGTATAGATGTGAGAGTTGGACTATAAAGAAAGATGAGCACCAAAAAAATTGATGCTTTTGAACTTTGGTATTGGAGAAGACTCTCGAGAGTCCCTTGGACTGCAAGGAGAGCCAACCAGTCTGTCCTAAAGGAAATCAGTCCTGAATATTCATTGGAAGGACTAATGTTGAAGCTGAAACTCCAATAATTTGGCCATCTGATGTGAAGAACTGCCTCACTGGAAAAGACCCTGATGCTGGGAAAGATTGAAGGTGGGAGGAGAAGGGGATGACAGAGGATGAGATGGTTGGATGGCAACACCAACTTATTGGACATGAGTTTGAGTAAGCTCCGAGAGTTGGTGATGGACAGGGAAGCCTGGAGTGCTGTAGTCCATGGGGTCGCAAAGAGGCAGACACGGCTGAGCAACTGAACTGCACTGACTAATCTAATGGCAGAAAGTGAAGAGAAACTAAAGAGCCTCTTGATGAGGGTGAAAGAGGAGAGTGAAAAAACTGACTTAAAACTCAACATTCAAAAAACTAAGATCTTGGCATCCGGTCCCAGCACTTCATGGCAAATAGGAGAAAAAGTGGAAGCAGTGACAGATGTTATTTTCTTGAGCTCCAAAACCACTGCAGATGGTGACCGCATCCATGAAATTAAAAGGCACTTGCTCTTTGGAAGGAAAGCTATGGCTAATTTAGACAACATATTAAAAAACAAAGATATCACTTGGTCGACAAAAGCTCCATATAGTCAAAGCTCTGGTTTTTCCCTTAGTCATGTATGAATGTGAGAGAGTTGGACCATAAAAAAGGCTGAGTGCTGAAGAACTGATGCTCTCGAATTGTGGTATTGGAGAAGTCTCTTGAGAGTCCCTTGGACTGCATGGAGATCAAACCAGTCAATCCTAAAGGAAATCAACCCTGAATATTCATTGGAAGGATTGATGCTGAAGCTGAAACTCCAATACTGTGGCCACCTGATACAAAGAACTGACTCATTAGAAAAGACCCGGATTCTGGGAAAGATTGAAAGCAAAAGGAGAACTGGACAGTGCAGGATGAGATGGTTAGATAGCATCACCAACTCAGTTCAGTTCAGTCACTCAGTTGTGTCTGACTCTGCGACCCCATGAACAGCAGCACACCAGGCCTCCCTGTCCATCACCAACTCCTGGAATTCACCCAAACCCATGTCCATTGAGTCAGTGATGCCATCCAAGAGTCTTCTCCAACACCACAGTTCAAAAGCATCAATTCTTCGGTGCTCAGCTTTCTTTATAGTCCAACTCTCACATCCATACATGACCACTGGAAAAACCATAGCCTTGACTAGATGGACCTTTGTTGACAAAGTAATGTCTCTGCTTTTTAATATGCTGTCTAGGTTGGTCATAACTTTCCTTCCAAGGAGTAAGAACCTTTTAATTTCATGGCGGCAGTCATCATCTGCAGTGATTTTGGAGCCCCCCAAAATAAACTCAGCCACTGTTTCCCCATCTATTTGCCATGAAGTGATGGGACTGGATGCCATGATCTTAGTTTTCTGAATGTTGAGCTTTAAGCCAACTTTTTCACTTTCTTCTTTCACTTTCATGAAGAGGCTCTTTAGTTCTTCTTCACTTTCTGCCATAAGGGTGGTGTCATCTGCATATCTGAGGTTATTGATATTTCTCCAGGGAATCTTGACAGCGTTTCTCATGATGTACTCTGCATATAAGTTAAGTAAGCAGGGTGACAGTATACAGCCTTGATGTACTCCTTTTCCTGTTTAGAACCCGTCTGTTGTTCCATGTCCAGTTCTAGCTGTTGCTTCCTGACCTGCATACAGATTTCTCAAGAGGCAGGTTAGGTGGTCTGGTATTCCCACCTCTTTCAGAATTTTCCACAGTTTCTTGTGATCCACACAGTCAAAGGCTTTGGCATAGTCAATAAAGCAGAAGAGATGTTTTTCTGGAACTCTCTTGCTTTTTCCATGATCCAGCGGATGTTGGCAATTTGATCTCTGGTTCCTCTGCCTTTTCTAAAACCAGCTTGAACATCAGGAAGTTCATGGTTCACATATTGCCGAAGCCTGGCTTGGAGAATTTTGAGCATTAGTTTCCTAGCGTGTGAGATGAGTGCAATTGTGTGGTAGTTTGAACATTCTTTGGCATTGCCTTTCTTTGGGATTGGATACTCCAATATAAAATAAAAAGTTAAAAAACATTAAAGTTGCCTTAAATAGAGCAGTGTGTACATGGCTCAGTGGTAAAGACTCCCACTGCCAATGCAAAAGATGCAGGAGACTTCAGTTTTCTTGCCTGGAGAATCCCACAGACAGAGGAGCCTGGTGGGCTGCAGTCCAGGTGATTGCAAAGAGTCAGATACGACTGAGCAACTGAGTACAGTATACACATGTCAACTTAAGCCATCCTTCATGCCAACTTATAGAGAATTATTTTATCCTATTAGTACAAGCAATCTTTTAGCCAAGTGAGCCAAATCAATTCTTCTGGTTTAAAACAAACTGTAAAAAATATTTGGCAGATAATTTTGCCTCTCCTAACTTCCAAAAGGTATTTGCTAAAGGAACATTGTTTCCTGTGTTTGGCTGAGTTCTTAAGAGCAGCACCTTACTTACAGGACAGAAAATACGAGTTAATTTCAGGTTCCATCTATACATAAAGGAAAATGTCAACGGCAGAAGAAGCCTTGTTCGGAAATAGTCATAAAATTTGGAATGGATGAAGGAAAAGAGTTTCAAGGTGTTCTGTGCTGTAGATTTGTGGCCTGAAGAAATGCAAGGGAATGTGGTGAATTATTTATTCTTCCTTAAAAAAAATACTCAATAATGGATCCAGTTTTTTAAAATTTAGAGTTTAGTGATATAATTGGTGAAATAAAAAAGTAAACATTTCTCTTTTGAGGAAGAGAGAAGTTTTGAGATCTCAGGATATGAAGTGGATGTGAAACAGAGGAGGATGTTTTCTGTGACAGGTTAGGGATGAGCTTTACCTGTTCCTGCATCACATTGGGTCCTAGGTGTATGAGGAAACTTCACCCCAGCTTCAGGCAAGTAGGAAAGCGATCCTCTGTGGCAATGTACAGTCCCGTCAGCATTCCTACGCCTCTGACTATTTGTTTGGGGACAGAGGGTGTGTGGCTTGGGAAGAAGAGAATCTAGAATGCCAGCATTTCTGAAAGACACGGTCATCCCTTAGAGAAGATGTTGTAAGCTCATTGAGGGTAACACCCTCTTCCCCAGTATCCTCCTGCCTGTTTCCCAATTTATTTGTTTAATTGAAGGATAATTGCTTTACAGACTTTTGTGGTTTTCTGTCATACATCAACAAGAATCAGATATGGGTACACCGAAGCCTTTTAAATTTACCTGATCATGATTTGTGGGATCTAATCACCATTACTGGGTTTTCTTTCCTTTGATTTGAAAGGCGTTGTTCGTTGTTCAGTTGCTCAGTCGGTCCAACTCTTTGCGACCCCATGGACTGCATCATACCAGGCTTTCCTGCCCACCATCTCCCGGATTGCTCAAACTCATGTCCATTGAGTCGGTGATGCCATCCAACCATCTCATCCTCTGTCGTCCCCTTCTCCTCCTGCCTTCAATCTTTCCCAGCGTCAGGGTCTTTTCCAGTGTGTCGGCTCTTAGCGTCATGTGGCCAAAGTATTGGAGCTTCAGCTTCAGCATCGGTCCTTCTGATGAGTATTCAGGACTGATTTCCTTTAGGATTGACTGGTTTGATCTCCTTGCAGTCCAAGGGACTCTCAAGAGTCTTCGCCAACACCACAGTTCAAAAGCATCAATTCTTCGGCTCTCAGCCTTGTTTATGGTTCAACTCTCATATCCATACATGACCACTAGAAAAACCATAGCTTTGACTGTATGGATCTTTGTTGGCAAATTAATGTCTCTGCATTTTAATATGCTGCCTAGGTTTGTCATAGCTTTCTTTCAAGGAGCAGGCATCTTTTAAATTCATGGCTGCAGTCACCATCTGCAGTGATTTTGGAGCCCAAGAAAATAAAATCTGTCTCTGTTTCCATTGTTTCCCCATCTATTTGCCATGAAGTGATGGAACCCGATGCCATTACCTTTGTTTTTTGAATGTTGAGTTTTAAGCCAGCTTTTTTACTTTCCTCTTTCATCTGTATCAAAAGACTCTTTAGTTCCTCTTTGCTTTCTGCTATAAGGGTGGTGTCATCTGCATATCTGAAGTTATTGATATTTCTCCCTGAATTTTGATTTCAGCTTGTGCTTCATCCAGCCTGGCATTTCTCATGATATCCTCTGCATATAAGTTAAATAATGGTGACAGTATACAGCCCTGATGTAGTCCTTTCCCAGTTTGGAACCAGTCCATTGTTCCATATCTATTTCTAGCTGTTGTTTCTTGACCTGCATACAAGTTTCTTAGGAGGCAGGTGAAATGGTCTGGTATTTTCTACAGTTTATTGTGATCCACAGAGTCAAAGGCTTTAGCATAGTCAATGAAGCAAAAGTAGATGTTTTTCTGGAATTCTTTTGCTTTTTCTCTGATCCAATGGGTATTGGCATTTTGATGTCTGGTTTCTCTGCCTTTTCTAAATCCAGCTTGAACATCTGGAAGTTCTCCATTCACATACTGTTGAAGCCTAGCTTGGAGAATTTTGAGCATTACTTTGCTTGTGTCTGAGATGAGTGCAGTTGTGCAGTAGTTTGAACATTTTTTGGCGTTGCCCTTCTTTGGGATTGGAATGAAATATTGACCTTTTCCAGTCCTGTGGCTACTGCTGAGTTTTTCAGGTGTGCTGGCATAATTGAGTGCAGCACTGTAATGCATCATGCAGCTGATTTGAAATAGCTCAATTGGAATTCCATCACCTCCACTAGCCTGGTTTGTAGTGATGCTTCCTAAGACCCACTTGACTTCTCACTGCAGGATGTCTGGCTCTAGGTGAGTGATCACACCATCATGGTTATCTGAGTCATTAAGATCTCTTCTGTATAATTCTTCTGTGTGTTGTTGCCACCTCTTTTAATATCTTCTGCTTCTGTTAGGTCCATACCATTTCTGTCCTTTACCGTGCCCATCTTTGCATGAAATGTTCCCTTGGTATCTCTCATTTTCTTGAAGAGATTTCTAGTCCTTCTCATTCTATTGTTTTCATCTATTTCTTTGCATTGATCACTGAAGAAGGCTTTTCTTTTTAATTCATTTACTTGGAAGCTAATTACTTTACAATATTGTAGTGGTTTTTGCCATAGGTTGACATGAATCAGTCATGGGTATACATGTGTTCCCCATCCTGAACCGTCCTCCCACCACCCTCCCCATCCCTTCCCTCAGGGTCGTCCCAGTGCATCAGCCTTGAGCTCCCTGTCTCATGCATCAAACCTGGACTGGAGATTTGTTTCACATATGGTAATATACATGTTTCAATGCTATTCTCTCAAATCAACCCACCCTCGTCTTCTCCCACAGAGTCCAAAAGTCTGTTCTTTGTATCTGTGTCTCTTTTGCTGTCTTGCATACAGGTTCATCATTACCATCTTTCTAAATTCCATATATATGCTTTAATATACTGTATTGGTCTTTTTCTTTCTGATTTACTTCACTCTGTATAATAAGCTCCAGTTTCATCCGCCTCATTAGAACTGATTTAAATGTGTTCTTTTTAATAGCTGAGTAATATTCCATCATGTATATATACCACAGTTTTCTTATCCATTTGTCTGCTGATGGACATCTAGGTTGCTTCCATGTCCTAGCTATTGTAAACAGTGCTGTGATCAACACTGGGGTACATGTGTCTCTTTTCACTTCTGGTTTCCTCGGTGTGTATGCCCAGCAGTGGGATTGCTGGGTCATAAGGCAGTTCTGGTTCCAGTTTTTTAAGGAATCTCCACACTGTTCTCCATAGTGGCTGTACTAGTTTGCATTCCCACCAACAGTATATGAGGGTTCCCTTTTCTCCACACCCTCTCCAGCATTTATTGTTTGTAGACTTTTTGATAGCAGCCATTCTGACTGGCATGAGATGGTACCTCATTGTGGTTTTGATTTGCATTCTGATAATGAGTGATGTTGAGCATCTTTTCATGTGTTTATTAGCCATCTGTATGTCTTTGGAGAAATGTCTGTTTAGTTCTTTGGTCAAAATGGGTTAAAGATCTAAATGTAAGACCAGAAACTATAAAACTCCTAGAGGAAAACATAGGCAAAACACTCTCTGACATAAATCACAGCAGGATCCTCTATGACCCACCTCCAAGAATAATGGAAATAAAAGCAAAAATAAGCAAATGGGACCTAATTAAACTTAAAAGCTTTTGCACAATGAAGGAAACTATAAGCAAGGTGAGAAGACAGCCTTCAGAATGGGGGAAAATAATAGCAAATGAAGCAACTGACAAGAATTAATCTCAAAAATATACAAGCAGCTCATGCAGCTCAATACCAGAAAAATAAATGACCCAATCAAAAAATGAGGAAGACTTTATCTCTCCTTGCTATTCTTTGGAACTCTGCATTCAAATGGGTATATCTTTCCTTTTCTCCTTTGCCTTTAGCTTCTCTTCTTTTCTCAGCTATTTGTAAGCCCTCCTTTTGCCTTTTTTCCATTTCTTTTTCTTGGGGACGGTTTGATCACCACCTCCTAAATAGTGTTACGAACCTCCATCCATAGTTCTTCAGGCTATCAGATCAAATTCCTTGAATCTATTTGTCATTTCCGCTGTGTAATCCTAAGGGATTTGATTTAGGTCATATCTGAATGGCCTACTGGTTTTCCTTATTTTCTTCAATTTAAGCCTGAATTTTGGAATAAGAAGTTCATGATCTGAGCCACAGTCAACTTCTGGTCTTGTTTTTGCTGACTGTATAGAGCTTCTCCATCTTTGGCTGCAAAGAATATAATCAGTCTGATTTTGGTGTTGACCATCTGATGATGTCTGTGTGTAAAGTCATCTCTTGTGTTGTTGGAAGAGGGTGTTTGCTATGACCAGTGCATTCTCTTGGCAAAAATCTGTTATCCTTTGCCCTGCTTCATTCTGTACTCCAAGGCCAAATTTGCCTGTTACTCCAGGTATCTTTTGACTTCCTACTTTTGCATTCCAGTCCCCTATGATGAAAAGGACATTTCTTTTGGTGTTATTTCTAGACGGTCTTATAGGTCTTCATAGAACTGTTCAACTTCAGCTTCTTAAGCCTTAGTGATTGGGACATAGACTTGGATTACTGTGATACTGAATGGTTTGCCTTTGAAACAAGCAAAGATCATTCTGTCATTTTTGAGACTGCATCCAAGTACTACATTTTGGACTCTTTTGTTGACTATGAGGGCTACTCCATTTTTTCTAGTGGTTTCTTGCTGACAGTAGTAGATATAATAGTCAACTGAATTAAATTTGCCTTGATTCATGGACCTAACATTCCAGGTTCCTATGCAGTATTGTTCTTTACAGCATCAGACTTTACTTTCATCACCAGACGCATCCACAGCTGGGCATTGTTTCCACTTTGGCTTAACCTCTTCATTCCTTCTGGAGCTATTTCTCTGCTCTTGTCCAGTAGCGTATTGGGCACCTACCGACCTGGGGAGTTCCTCTTTCAGTGTCCTATCTTTTTGCCTTTTCATACTGTTCATGGGGTTCTCAAGGCAAGAGTGCTGAAGTGGTTTGCCTTTCCTTCCTCCAGTGGTCCACGTTTTTTCAGAACTCTCCACTGTAACCCATCCATCTTGGGTGACCCTACAGGGCATGGCTCATAGTTTCATTCAGTTAGACAAGGCTGTGGTCCATGTGATCAGTTTGGTTAGTTTTCTGTGATTGTTGTTTTCATTGTGTCTGCCTTCTGATGGATAAGGATAAGAGGCTTATGGAAGCTTCCTGATGAGAGAAACTGACTGTGGGAGAGACTGGGTCTTGTTCTGTTGGGTGGGGCCACGCTCAGTAAATCTTTAATCAAATTTTCTGCTGATGGGTGGGGCTGTGTTCCCTCTCTGTAGTTCACCTGAGGCCAAACTATGGTAGAGGTAATGGTGGTAATGGCCACCGCTTTCAAAAGGACTTATGCGAGCATGCCGCAGCTGCCATGACTGTTGCAGGCAGTGCCCCTGACTGTTGACCAATACCTCTGCCAGAGACTCCCAGATACTCACAGGCAAGTCTGTCAGTCTCCTGTGGGGCCACTGCTCCTTTCTCCTGGGTCCTGGTGAGCACAAGGCTTTGTTTGTGCCCTCTAAGAGTCTGTTCCCCGAGTCCTGTGGAACTTCTATAATCAAATCCCACTGGCCTTCAAAGTCAAATTCCCTGGGGAGTCTCAGTCCTTTTGCTGGATCCTCCTTTTGCTGGGAGTCTGTTGTGGGCCCCAGAAATTTTGCAACAGTTGGGAGAACGTCTTTGGTATCATTGTTCTCCAGTTTGTGGGTTGTCTGCTCAATGGCTCTATAGTGGCCCAAATGGTGACCTCCTCCAGGAGGCTATGCCACATGCCGTGCCTCCCAGGTCTGCTGAAGCCAGAGCCCCTGGCCCCGTGGCAGGCCACTGCTGAGCCCTGCCTCCACAGGAGACACTCAAAGGCAGGTCTGGCTCAGTCTCTTCTGGGAGTCATTGCTCCTTTCCCTGGGTCCTGGTATGCACAAGCTTGTCTGTGCCCTCTAAGCGTCTCTGATGGGGCTGAGGTTTGATTCTAAACATGATTTCGCCCTTCCTGCCGTCTTGTTGGGGCTTCTCCTTTGCCCTTGGATGTGGGGTATGTTTTTTTGGTGGGATCCAACATTCTCCTGTTGATGGTTGTTCAGCAGCTGGTTGCAATTTTGATGTTCTCACAGGAGAAGATGAGTGCACGTCCTTCTACTGAGCCATCTTGCCAGTATTTTCTGAAAGGTGTTAAGAAGTCTTTATATATTGTACTGATTGCCACCTGCCAGTGAAGACAGCTTTTCCAAGAGCTTTTGTTTTTCAGTTCCTTAGTCATTCTAGGAATGAGATAAAGAGGAAAATAGCAGATGACTTCTGTGAGGAGGGAGTTCATGCTTGAGGGCATCATATAACCTTAGTATTAAGGTAAGAAGCCCCCGCCCTTATGTAAGATGTGTGGCTGTAACCAGGACAGTTTCCCCTCACATCTGACTGCCTGTTTTGGAACCAATCGTTTTGGGCTTAAGCCGAGACCTGTGGACACATGCATTCTAAGTCTTATTTCCTTCAGAGCCTCCTTATGTTGTTTAATTTACTCAAAACACATCCAAGTCTGTGGTTTCGGTGTCTGTTAGTTCAGTGTCTAATTACAATAACAGGAGATGGCTAGGTCCACATCATGGCCAAGTTCATCAGCAGGGGAGAGGAAAGCTGATTATCTTTCTCAGCAGAGATGGGGCAGCACTGTGGGAATTCCAGGCAAAAAGGATCAAACTGGGGATGGGGAGAGATAGGAAGGAAATGAAAAGGGCTATTTCAACTTTCTGGAGTGAAGATTTGTTGTTCTTTTCATCTGTTTTCTGTGAGAAGCCCTCGGTCACCCCCCAGAGCATTACGTGAAGGTTTCCTGTGGTTCCACAGAGGCAGCGTTTCTGGGGCATTTGGCCACATTTGGCAGTCTGCTTCCTGCAACAATGTCAGCTATAAAAAACAACAGGAGCAGCCTTTGGTTTCTGTCATTGGGTTTATTACTCTAAAAATTTCCCTTTCAATTAAGGTCTTTGTTCTGAGTGTGTCAAGAAAAACATAACCTTTCCATTTATCTACTTAGGTTTCTTCTTTCAAAGCAAGAGTGCCATGGTTTCTCTCAAAAGTCTTATCTCTTGGTTCCAGGGATTAGAATTCTTGCCCAGTGATTAAGAAGAATGACTTTCCAACCAGGATGTTCAGACCGATGTCAGTTAGAATAACTTGACAGTTCCCTTCTCAGTGGGTGTGGGTTTACTCTGAAGACCAGGTAGGAGCCAAGAACGCAACTCAAACTTGGTTCCACAATAGATTTTCCCACTGTGGTGAATCTTAAGGCTAAAGGAAAATAAATGGTGCTGAAATGGAAATTTCTCCTTGTTTCACTTGTAATCTGATTTCCCCAGAGCTTTAGTTGGGAAAAACATTATTGGCAAGAGCAATAAGCTCTTGAGATTTTCTTTTCTTCTTATTTTTTTTTAAACCCAGCATTCAGCATTCATATGCCAGACACAGCACTGATCTTAGTGCTTTGCCAGTTTTGGCTTTGCCAATATCAATTCCTTTAACCTCATAATACACATAAGTCTGTAGTATTCTTATCTTTACTTTACTGATGGGGAAACCAAGGCACAGAGATGGCAAGTGTGGAGCTTGGATGCAGCCCAGGCAGTCTGGCTTCCAAGTCTATACTCGCTGGTCACTTGACGCCTCTTTATCCATTGTTGTTGCGTAGTCTATCGGTTGTGTCCAGCTTTTTGTGACCCTTTGGACTGTAGCCCGTCAGGGTCCATGGGATTTCCCCAGCAAGAATACTGGAGTGGGTTGCCATTTCCTTCTCCAGGAGAGCTTCCCATCCCAGGGATCAAACCTGTGTCTCCTGCATTGTCAGGAGGATTCTTTTCCACTGGGTCACTGGGGAAGCCATTTATCCCTTAGCAGCTGGGAAATGTGGCAGAAAAGTCTTTCAAAAAGTCTGAAATGAAAGAACAACTCCTACTATTAACATGTATAATTTCAGTATAATTTGATGCCAAACTTTTTCTCATTTCCATGTGATTTCTTTTTTGAATTAAGAGTTATTTATCAGTCTCCCACATCAACTCTGAAACTGAGTAACAGCTCTCACTGACTCAGGTGAGGAACAGAATGGAAATGAAATTGTTCATCATCTTTTTGTCCTTATAGTCCATTTTGTTTCTTGTTAAATTATAGAAGACCATTATTTGATTGAAACCACAATGAACAGAAAAAGCCTCTCATTGCACACTCATGAGTATCTGAGTTTTAATCCCAGCTCTGCCACTCAATAGTTTTTGTCTTGTGATGCCTCAGTTTCCTCATCTGCAAATTGGGGATGATTAATTTCTACCTCATAAGATTATTAGAATTAAATGAGTTAAAAATATGAAAAGTGCTTAGAATAGTGTCTGGTATGTAGTAAATGCTCAATTAATATTATCTGTTGTTATTCTAAAAGTGGAGTTTGCAGCCACAATTTAATATTATTTCACATTACTTATGTTCCTACTGTGAACTAATTTAAGGAGAAGTTTTTGATGTATAAAATAATAGTTTGAGAACATTTTGGAGGTAATTTTTATATCTAGAATAAACCATAACATGACTTAGCCAAAACTGTCATTAACTGTCTCCTTCTTCTGTCTCTCAGAAATTAATATTTATTTAATAGTGTTTTGACATGCTATGTTAGTTGCCCAGTCATGTCTGACTCTTTGCGACCCCATGGACTGTAGCCCACCAGGCTCCTCTGTCCATAGAATTCTCCAGGCAAGAATGCTGGAGTGGGTTGCCATTCCCTTCTCCAGGAGATCTTCTGGACCCTGGGATTGAACCTGGGTCTCCTGCATTGCAGGCAGATTCTTTACCGTCTGAGCCATTTAAGAACAATCCTGAGCTAATTTTTGAGTCTAGAATAAACCATAAGACAACTTAGCCAAAGCTATCACGTTCTACTTCTTGTCTCTACTCTTGTCTCAGAAATTAATATTTATTTAATAGCATTTTGACATATGGAACTAAATTGCCATTTAAAAACAAAAACCAAGCATACTTAACTTATCCTACACTCACTCTCTCATAAAGTGGAAGATTTTAACCAAAGAAAATCTGTGTTTTGTATCGTCAGATCCTGAGAAGGAAGCCATACTCTTTTACATATATGTGAGCAAGGGATCTTTCCCAGTGGGGAACAAAATATCTGCGTAATTTAGTCAGAAAACTAGGTTAAGAACAAACAGACTATGTTGTGTGGGCATGATTCCAAGTGGACAGCAGTAGAACGTGGGCCCTTGGAAGGACTTGTCACGAAGTTCTTGAAATTTTCCCACATCTCAGCTTCATCATCGGCTGATTTATTCTTCTTCCTCTTATTGCGTTGCTGTGCAATCAGATGAAGAACTGGTGGTTGAAAGCCCTGTAGATGAAATGTCTGAAACAGATACTCCAGTTCTGCCTCCTCCTCCTCTAATAGTGCATTATCATCCTTGAAACTTGGCCAGAAACTTGGGTGGAAATCAAGCCATACGATAGTCGGGGTCAGAAGAGCAGGTCGGCTGTCTGTTTCCCCAGTGGAAAATAAGTAGTCCCTCTTCTTTGGCAAGAAAGGAGGGAGGCAAGTGCATCCCACACTCGTACTGCACCTTTTGTGGGTTTTTTTTCTTTTTAATTTTTATTTATTTGTTTCTGCCTGTGCTTTGCACAGGTTTTCTCGTGTTGCCGTCAGCAGGGGCTACTCTTGGTTTCGGTGCACAGGCTGCTGATTGCAGTGGCTTCTCTTGTTGCAGAGCACAGGCTCCGGGTGCATGGGCTCAGTAGCTGTGGCGCATGGGCTTAGTCGCTCTGTGTCACGTGCGATCTTCTGGGACCAGGGATCGAACCGGTATCCCTTGCATTGCAAGGCTGATTCTTAACCACTGGACCACCAGGGAAGCCCCATGGATACATTTCTGTTTGGAACAATCTTATGCATATTGAAAGGTTCAAGGGACCCTTCCCAGATAAAACTTACCAAGTTCTGGAAAATAGGAAAAAGAAAATAAGCATTGTGATTCAAAAACAGTTTCTAGAACTTTAGAGGAAGGAAGATGTCACATTGGGCCTACTTTAGTGAAATTCTAAAAGAGAAATAGTGAGCTTGAAACTCCCAATTTTTCACCTTCTGGAATATGCCTTTGTCTTGTTGCAGCTGTATTCCCAAAAAGGAGGTGAGCGTGTGTGTGTGTGTGTGTGTGTGTGTGTGTGTGTGTGTGTTGTAGATTACATAGAACACTGTCTTTATTTTTTTGTAAATGAAATAATTTGGAATGCAACTGGAAAACCACTTCTAAGTTACTCTTTTGAGACATAAGTGATGGCTGCCAATTTAATTGTATGGCAAGTTAAGAAAGGGTTCCATGTTTTTCTTCAAGTGGAGTGAATTTTAACTCATGCTGCTGCTGCTGCTAAGTCGCATCAGTCGTGTCCAACTCTTTGCGACCCCATGGACTGAAGCCCACCAGGCTCCTCCACCCATGGGATTTTCCAGGCAAGAGTACTGGAGTGGGGTGCCATTGCCTTCTCCGTGAACTCATGTTAGTCTGAAGCAAAAACAGGGTAAATGCTTGTTAAAATAGAATATTAGTAATTTTGAAGTTCACGATGTCAAGAGCATGTTACTCTAAACTTGAAGGCTTTGGTGTTCCAGGTGTAGAACTTTGTATGATGAGCTGATTGCCCAGTGACATTTTTTGATGGCACCAGAGAGTAACACCAGGCCACTGCCAAGAAGTTACAGCAGTGAACCAATGGCCTGGCACATGTATGCAATTACTAATAAGCAACAAACAAAATGAAATAGTGCTGCATTGTTAAAGGCTACGGAGTGACAAAAGCTACGGGGATTAATTACACAAAGTTGTGTGTTTCGGAAAAATAAGATTCTATAATTTGGAATGGGTTCAGTCCTGGTGTTAGCATTGACCAGTAGAGCCACTTAACTGGCTGTGCCCTGCTGAAATCATTGGTGAAATGGGACACTAATGCCCGTTTTACGATGGTGGTGTGGCGATCCATCACAGTAGGTACTCAGTAGGTATCCTTGGAACCTAGACTTTCCATGGGGGAAGTGACTTAAGAAGAATGAAAATGACAGAGATTGCATGGAGGATGACCACAAGCATCCCATCCGCAGGGGGTGCTGGAGTGTACAGCTTGGTCTCCTGGATGAGAGAGTCCTTATTCCTCCCTGCCTGCTCATTGTCTCCCTAGGTTATTTAACAGTGAGTGTAAGTAATTTCACTGAGTTCCCTACATATGAACTTTCAAGTTGAAAACCTTCAAAGATGAGAATGTGTGTTCCACCAGCATCAGATGTCAGTGAAATTGCAGCTTGCCCCCCATCTCCTGTTGCTGAAGATCCTTCAGCTCTGTCATTTCCCACCTCTTCCCCCTCCTCCGGTCAGTAACCCTTCCTGCCTGTTCACCTGATGCCAGCCCCCGAATGCCAGCTGTTGTGCTGTACTACTGTAATTTCCAAGGTGATGTACTGTAAGATTTTAACTGTTTTCTTTGTTTTTGTGTTTGTTTTTTATGTGTTATCTGTGTGAAAGTATTATAAACCTATTAGAGAACAGTACTGTAGAGCCCATTGTGTTAGCTGGGTACCTAGGCTAACGTTGGACTTACAAACAAATTGGACTTAAGGAAAGCACTCTTGAAACAGAACTCATTTGTATGTAGGGGACTTACTGTACTGTTACTTCTAGTTTTATTCCTCCTCCTACCTGCTGGACAAGATTCTATACATTTTATTTATTACTTATAAAAATTATACAGTGTAGTTAACGTTTCTTCCTTTGGGTATTCAGTCGTGAATTTGAATGTCTGCGTGGATTCATGGACTCACCAGCAGAGTCAGGATACAACAGTTTCATTGCTACAGATTGTTACTCCCTCATTGTATCTCTATGTACTTGTACCCTTTCCCCTTCTCCCATAACCCACTGTCTGCACATTTAATACATATTATCCACTCGTGTGACACCAGGCATGTCTCTTTTCTAACATGCTTATAGTCATCTCTTCATATTCTGCTTTGCTATTTTAAGAGCCTGGGAACCATGATATTCTTTTCTTTTTTAATAATAACAACAGTTGTCTCTTATTTATTAATTTATTTTGGTCGCATCTTGGGGTGTGCAAGATCTCTGACCAGGGATGGAACCCATGTCCCCTGCCGTGGAAGTGTGGAGTGTTACCCATTGGACCGCCAGGGAATTCCCCCATTATAATCTTGTTCCCTGCCACATCCCAGTGTCCAGCTTAAGCCTGACACGTAGGAGAGGAGGGACTAAGACAAGTATAAAATGACTAAATCCTTACTCTCGGAGTCCTGGTTTCTTCTTTTCTTTAAATAAGGAAACAGTTGAGAGAAGTTGAGAAATGTGCCCAAGACCACACAGTAGTGAATTCCAGAACCCAGGTTTGATCTTAAAGCCTGTGTTCTTTCTGTGCTAAGACATATCACGATGAGCAGGATTTGTATGTTTGTGTTAACTCATTTGGAAGTGAGGATATTTAAATATCCAGCTTTTAAAATACCCATGGTGTGTTGGTGTGTAGACATCAGTGACAGAGTTACACTTGGACTGTTAGATAATGTGAAGTCTGAAACCCAGTTTATTTGCCACATAAACTCAAAACCTTATTCTCTGCGCTAATGCCCAGCTTCCTTCCAACCATAGGAGGGCTGGATGGTGCCTTTGGCTGTGGGCAGCTGGAGCGTGGGGCGGGCTGGGCTGAGGATGTTGGATGCAGCTGTGCCCTTTCTTTCCCTGCTTTGGTACCTTTGCTGGAATCAAGCAGGTGGAGAACACAGCTCTCCAACTCCCCATGCACATTCCTTACCCTTTAGTCCCTGGTACAAAGGAAAAGGCAATAGCGGATTATACCTCTCAACAGGGCACGAGCTGAAGAAAGTCTGTGGGTTTTAATAGCTCAACTCTCCAGTAAGAGGAATCTGGTAGGTTAGTTAGGTGGGTTTTTTTTTGTTGTTGTTGTTTTTTAAGATTAAATACCTGAGCTTAGAATTTTGTGTATATTTCATACTGGTCCCATAAGGGCTATGCTGCTGCTGCTAAGTTGCTTCAGTCGTGTCCGACTCTGTGCGACCCCAGAGATGGCAGCCCACCAGGCTCCCCCATCCCTGGGATTCTCCAGGCAAGAACACTGGAGTGGGTTGCCATTTCTTTCTCCAATGCATGAAAGTGAAAAGTGAAAGTGAAGTCACTCAGTCGTGTCCGACTCCTAGCGACCCCATGGACTGCAGCCTACCAGGCTCCTCCATCCCTGGGATTTGCCAGGCAAGAGTACTCTAAGGCCTGGCAAATCAAGTATAGCCAGAGAAGGCAGTGTCCCGTTCCTTTGGTTTTTCAACATGGAGCACCTTTGAGATGCTGAGGGCCCTGGATCTAGGTTACTTATTTGCAGGACACACCTAGCCCCAGAGAGCTGAGAGGGCATAAAGTTAAGTAAGTCAACTCTGATCCTGAGGTAGATTAGATTTATTCTGTTGGTTTTACCAGTATGAAGTATCGTACATAAAATTCTTATTTCTTAAACTGCTATATTGCTTAAAAAAAAAGACAAATGAAAAACTCCGCTTTATCTCTTCCTTTCTTTGTATATTTAGTCATTATTAAGCATCTGTTCTATACCAGGCACCCCTTGGAATGCCACAGTGCATGAGATGCATGTGAGTCTCTGAGGACGCTGATACAGACACGTCAGGCAATTCCACATCAGTGGGATAAATACTTCCGTAGGGGATGTACAGAGACTCTAGTAGTCCAGGTGGGCTTGGTGGGAAGGAGATGCTTCCACTGAAAGCTGAAGGATTAATCGTTCTCCAAGCAGATGGCAAAAGATGAGTGTTTTAGGGCAGAAGAGAAACATGACATTTATGGTCCTAGTGGTGAAAAGGGAGTTGGAAGAGAAGGGGCAAGGGTATTCACTATCACTGACAAGGATCAAGAGAGGAGTGGCAGCCAGATTATACAGGGCCAATGAGCTGTGTGAGCAACCAGAAGACCAAAAGGTATTTTAAGGGCAGTAGGGAGTCACTGAAGATTCTCTGCAGTGAGGGAATGCAGGTGTATTTGCAATGAAATCACAGATCTGAGATGCTTTGAAAAGTACTGTGTTCATATAACTTGGGACTTTTCAGGTCTCTCCCATAGAGTCACAGCTCCACCCCACCCAGACCCCTGATGTCGATGTGGTGCCTCAGTGCTGATGTGACACTGAGGTGTTCATTCCTCAAGGTTCTCAGATCTGATTGTGCCTCACACCATGCACTCTCACCGACAGAAACCAATGGCATCGTTCTGAGTAAAGAGGATGAGGGAGAAGGTGTTTCAGAATAAATGTGTGGCATATCCTGTTTGATCATGCTTCTTTCAAAAGTAGATTTTAGATTCCACATATATGTGTTAATATGTGATATTTGTTTTCTCTTTCTCACTTACTTTACTCTGTAGGGCAGACTCTAGGTCCATCCACATCTCAAATGACCTATTTTTGTTCCTTTTTAAGGCTGAGTAATATTCCATTGTATATATGTATCCCATCTTCTTTATCCATTCCTCTGTCAGTGGAGTCTAGGTTGCTTCCGTGTCCTACCTGTTGTAAATAGTGCTGCAGGGAACATTGGGATGCATGTGTCCTTTTGAATTAGGGTTTTCTCAGAGTATATGCCCAGCAGCTGGATTGCTGGGTCCTGTGATCGTTCTGTGTTTAGTTTTCTAAGGAACCTTCATACTGTTCTCCATAGTGGCTGTATCCATTTACATTTCTACCAACAGTGCAAGAGGGTTCCCTTTCCTCCACACCCTCTCCAACATTTATGTGGAATCTAGAAAAAGTGGTACAGATGAACCTGTTTGCAAGGTAGGAATAGAGACGCAGACATAGAGAAGGAACATGTGGATATGGTGGGGAAGGGGAGGGTGGCACCAGCTGGGAGATTAGGGCTGACCTATATACCCTGGAGAAGGAAATAGCAATCCACTCCAGTATTCTTGCCTGGAAAATCCCATGGACGGAGGAGCCTGGCAGGCTACAGTCCATGGGGTCGCAAAGAGTCAGACATGACTGAGCAACTTTACTTCTTCTAGGTACACTGCCATGTGTAAAAGAGATAGCCAGTGGGAAGCTGCTGAATAGCAGAGGGAGCTCAGCTCAGTGCTCTGTGATGACCTAGATGAGTGGGATGGCCAGGGGCAGTGGGGAGTCCAAGAGAGAGGGGGTATATGTACACATATAGCTGGTTCACTTCATTGTACAGCAGAAACTAACACTGTAAAGCAATTATACTCCAATTTTTTTTAAAAGTGGATTTTAATTCTCTGATTAGACCTTATTTCTGATAAGCTCTCGTCCCCATCTCCAACACCCTGTAGCCCACTCTAGCCTCTTGTTGGTCCTTGAAATGTCCCATGAAGTCTCCTGTCCTGACCCAGTGACACCTCCCAGACCTAGGCCCCATTTGCCTTAGGACAGACCTCTAGGAGCCCCTTGAATTCTGAAGCTTCCTTCTTGCAGTGCACCTGCAGAATGTCCCGGGCTCAGTGCTGCCTCAGCCCAGCTCTCAGTATTTTCAGGAACAGAGACATCTCATCACTCCTTATGTCCAAAGGCAGCAAACTGGGTCTCCTGGTCTGCCTTCCTAGGCTCCAGAATCTCACCCCAACCTGAACCTAGCCCACAAAGTTGGCATGAATCAGGCCACTGTCCACATGGGCCTCCATATAACCATATATATAATATACACTTCTTCGGAGAAGGCAATGGCACCCCACTCCAGTACTCTTGCCTGGAAAATCCCATGGATGGAGGAGCCTGGTAGGCTGCAGCCCATGGGGTTGCGAAGAGTCGGACACGACTGAGCGATTTCACTTTCACGCATTGGAGAAGGAAATGGCAACCCACTCCAGCGTTCTTGCCTGGAAAATCCCAGCGACAGGGGAGCCTGGTGGCCTGCCATCTCTGGGGTCGCACAGAGTCGGACACGACTGAAGCGACTTAGCAGCAGCAGCAGCAGCATACACTTCCTTTCACCTGCATTGCTTATTAGCTGCTCCCTTTTTCCAAAATATTCTTTCCTTCAATCCAGAATTGCTCAAGCAAGTGGACAGTCATGGGCAATATAGTGAATGCTGCAGGGGTAGGTGCACAGAGCAGTGGGAACTTGTAGGAAGAGCTGACAGTTAAATTGAATACCAAAAGGGTTGGGGGAACCAGACGGGGAGGGGCAATAGTGGTTTGTGATGAGCTGCAAGCACTGTAGTTCTGCATGGGTGGGATTTGAAGGAAGAGATGGAAGGCAGCAAGAGAATCAGAGACTAGGGCAGGTTTTTGAGCCCGTATAAGACATTAATCAGATTGCGTGTTTTAGAAAAACTCAGGTTGCAGAGTGGAGAAGTGAATTCAAGAGCCACGTATCCATCAGGGCAAGCTTTCCATCCAGGGCCAGGCGGAGCATGGGCTGGGGGTGTTCAGCCTCATCACTTAATACGTGGTGACCTGGAGGGGTTGTCCTCTCTGTCCTTCATTTTCCTCCTGTAAAATGGGGGTGGTAACCATACCCCATCCTAGTTTTGTAGTAGGGCTAAACGAGCTAATATTTATAAAGCATTTGCAATATTGCCTGTTAAATGATGGGGAGGGTGTTCTAACTAGCTGTGTCTGTGCCTTTGTGATCTTTTAGTCTCTTAACAGCTGAGCTGGCACCTGAGTGCACGGTGAGAGCCTGCTTTGTGGTTCTCTCCCCATGTAGTATTAATATATCACTCACCGTTGAAGTTCCTGCCATGGAAGGACACTGAAGATTTTGAAATCTCTTGATGGGTTTGTTTTTTATCTAGTTCATATTTTTATTTTAAATAGTCAAATTCTTTTGTCCAAAATCTTTTGCAAGACCCTGGTGTTTATAACTGATAAAACCATTCCACTCTGGTTGATGTAATAGACAAAGAGACACATCACTTCAACACTCACTTACCTTCCTCTCTCCTAAGGCACCTCTTCAGAACCAAGGAACACAGTTTGGACACCACTGGTCTGATCTGTTCAGGGAGATGTAAGTGACTCAACTGAAGTTGTACAGTGAACCAGTGGCAGATTTGGACTACAATGTGGGTCTCCTGATGGCTTACCAGTTCTCTTTTCATTAAAGCAGGGGTTCTCAACTGTGGCTGCTCATTAACATCCCCTGGGAAGCTTTTAAAAAGAGAAAAGGTGGGGCCCCACCTTCAGAGACACTGCTTAATGGGTGTAGGCTTGACTCCTGCATGGGCCAGTGCTGGACTTAGTCAACCTGCACTTTGTCCGGGACTTCCCCAGGGGCTCAGCGATAAAGAATCCACCTGCAATGCAGGAGACACAGGAGACTTGGGTTCAATCCATGGGTCAGGAAGATCCCCTGGAGCAGGGCATGGCAACCCACTCCAGTATTCTTGCCTGGAGAATCCCATGGACAGAGGAGCCTGGCAGGCTATAGTCCATGGGGCTGCAAAGAGTCAGACATGATTAAAGCAACTTAGCGTGCACAAGCATGCACACTTTTTTTGTGGAAAGAAACTTTCTTTGTGGGAAAATTATGTGTTACAAGTTTTAGCTGTGAAAATTATTAATTGCCTTTAAAAAATTTGCTGTACTAGTCTTTAGAGCGCTGCTGTGCAGAGGCGTTCTCGAAAAGAAAATGAGCCCCACGTCAGAGGGCCCCCAACTCAAGCCTCTTCATGACTGTTAAAAATTCTCCAGATATTTTGTTAGCTGGCGGTGGTTTTGGTGGCTGCAGAACGCTCTACCTTGTTGAAGGAAATGGTTGGATTACTTGTCAGAAAAATTTCAGAGTTGCTGTTTCAAAATGTCATGGCATTCCATGGCAGTGTGGCTTGTTATCTCACGGGGTTTGATCTTCTTTGGTTCAAATTATGACTCTGGAAACATGAGAAAGTTTGGTGTCGGAGGATCTGTGCCCAGACACTGACACGATGGCTCCTCTCCCATCCCTGCGCTGCCCCTGCTGCAGCTTCCTCAGAGACCTTGGCTGTGGTTTCACTGAATTGGGCGTAGGACTGTGTGAGTGGGTTTCACCCAGGTGGCCTTGGGCCCTTTGGGGAATTAGATGCATTGAGCAAGAAATCCTTTCCTTTTGCCACTTTTCCCTAGTCATGGGGATGCGTTAATAATATGGCAACATGTACTTTACTAATGCAGCAACTAACAAGAGCTCGCAATGGGTTGATAATCATTGCACAGTAGTGATGAGCATAAACAATAATTCAAGCTGTGTGGAAGGACAGTGCTGTTTCCGTTGGTGACCAAGTCACAGATACTGCTATGCTGTGCTTTGTTGTCTTACATTCATCACAGAGGGCGGTGTCCATTCTCAGGTGTGTGAAAATAAAGGTGGATTCATGGACTCCCTGAAGTCTTTCCACAGATGCCCTGAATTAAGAACCATTTCCTGGGGGTCCGGCTTATTCTTAGTGGATATCCACTTCTGCCTACTTCAGATTCTTCTCTGTGCTTGTGCCTTACTTCCGTGTGCTCCTCCATTCTGCCATGCTGCCACAAGTCCCAGGATACTACATATTCACCCATCCTTCTTCATGTGCCCAGCTCTTGTTGCAGAATCTCACAACAGTGACTCAATCAAATGTCTTGAAACCCATGTGACAGCTTGTCCAGGGCCTGTGCAGCATTTCCCAGCCAGACATCCAGGGCCCAGGCTCCTTCTGACTTCTGCCCTCCCACCCTGGGCTGCTTTCCAGGTGGTGCTAGTGGTAAAATGCCTGCGAATGTAGGAGACATAAGAGACACAGGTTCGATCCCTGGGTCAGGAAGATCCCCTAGAGCAGGAAATGGCAACCCACTCCAGTATTCTTGCCTGGAAAATCCCATCGACAGAGGAGCCTGGCCGACTACAGTCCATGGGGTTGCAAAGAGTTGGAAAAGACTGCCCGAAATATATCTGTCTCAACCCCGGGCTGCAGCTTTTAGCCTTTTTGGCAAGAGGTAGTTATGCTACCTCCAGGTGTCATTTCTGTGACTTAGGCAGGAAGAATGGGGGCAGGATAAAGGAAAAAAGACCAGGCCCATTGACTTGTCTTTTTTTGTCAAGAAAACCCTAGCTTTCCTAGAAGTTCTAACTAGGATACTTCCTCTTGTAGCTCATTGGCCAAAGTGAGGCCAAGTAACCATACAGAGCTGCAAGGGGGTCTGAGATATGAGTATTTTTAGTGTTGCTGTCCCAGACAGACTCAGTAGTAAGGAGAAAAAGAGACCCTAGATGAGCATCTATCAGAATCAGCCCTATCACCTGAGCCTCCTGTTTGCCATATTACCTCTCGATCCATTCAAGTTCTACTTGTCCTGTTTTCAAGACCCACCTCTCCTCCACTTCTGTAGCCCACACTGGTCTATGCTGCTTAAATGTTGAACTTGAAGAGATAGCAGGGGCATCAGAATCTTCTAGGGAAGTCCCCCACTCCTCATTTTGGTGAAGAACTGAAGCCCAGAAAATGACTCATCTAGGATTGTGTTGTAATGGTAATGATAACACACACGCCTGCACACATGCACACAATCTCGCTTGCTCCAGACATGTTAGTTAGCTACTGACTTGATGTAAATTGCCATTTAATCTCCTCAGTACTTCTCCACAGTAAGGTAGCTATTATCTGGCTTTTAGTTACTAGGAAACCATGGCACAGAGATGTTAAGTAACAAGGATGTCCAGCTCCAGAGTGACCCTGCCAGGGTCCAGTGTCTGGACTGCCTTCCTCTCCTTGTTCTGCCTCCTCCTCAGCTGATTGATGTTGAAGATGCCACTGAATCCAGATCTTCTAGTCCTTAGGTCGTTGTTTTTACACTTAATTTTCCTCTGAGTTAGTGTGCTTATTCCTTCACTTAAGGTGCTTTAGTCATCATAAGTGTTTCCTCTTACCTGGATTTAATTGAGTGTATGAAAAGGCAAAAAGATAAAGACACTGAAAGATAAACTTTTCAGGTCAGTAGGTGCCCAATATGCTACTGGAGATTAGTGAAGAAATAACTCCAGAAAGAATGAAGGGATGGAGCCAAAGCAAAAACAACACCCAGTTGTGAATGGGACTGGTGATGGAAGCACAGTCCGATGCTGTAAAGAGCAATATTGCATAGGAACCTGGAATGTTAGGTCCATGAATAGAGGAAAATTGGAAGTGGTCAAACAGATGACAAGAGTGAACATTGACATTCTAGGAATCAGTGAACTAAGATGGACTGGAATGAGTGAATTTAACTCAGATGACCATTATGTCTACTACTGTGGGCAGGAATCCCTCAGAAGAAATGGAGTAGCCATCCTGGTCATAAGAGTCCGAAATGCAGTACTTTGATGCAATCTGAAAAATGACAGAATGATCTCTGTTCGTTTCCAAGGCAAACCATTCAATATCACAGTAATCCAAGTCTATTCCCCGACCAGTAATGCTGAAGAAGCTGAAGTTGAACAGTTCTATGAAGACCTACAAGATCTTCTAGAACTAACACCCCCCAAAAGTGTCCTTTTCATTATAGGGGACTGGAATGCAAAAGTAGGAAGTCAAGAAACACCTGGAGTAAGAGGCAGATTTGGCCTTGGAGTACAGAATGAAGCAGGGCAAAGGCTAATAGAGTTCTGCCAAGAGAACGCACTGGTCATAGCAAACACCCTCTTCCAACAACACAAGAGA